>SRQH01000034.1:0-79882 GCA_018360345.1 Claviceps sp. LM84 group G4 | reverse complement strand
CTTAAACAGCTAGGAGGGCATTCTTGTCCTTTCTCTTTCTTTCTTCCTTAGTTTTATCAATAATCATTTCCTCTCGCGCATATATCCAATATCCGTGACGAACCACCACAGGTTGTGGGAAAGTGCGACACTGGTAAGTTCCAAACATTAGGTATGTACCTAGATACCTACCTACCTACATAGGTACCTAGGTGCTAGGTACACATGTAGTGGCAGGTGCGGCCGTCACGTGATGCGGCTGCCAGCACGACTCCCATAGGAGTCTAGGTCCTAGGACATGCTCCCAGCAGCAGCAGCAGCACGCTGTGTATACTTTCTAGAACTTCATTATCCATATGGAGTTCCCCCAAAGGACTTGTCCCTATACTTCGCATGTAGGCCCATACCTGCAGTGGCGTCGATGAATCGGTGGAGATGCTATTGTCTGTGTCATTGTCAAAATGTTCGAAACTTCGTAGCTGTCGAACGAGTCAGGCCGAAGAAGACGCCGATAATTTTAAAATGGTTGTGCCGGCATGTTGCTGTGATCATCACGATTCACCGTAAGCACAGACTACACTGTACAGTGTATAGTAAGTACTGTGTTGACACCCAGCACCCGGATCGCCGCACCCTGGAATCTGGATGTACCGTACTAATGCTCCCCACAAGCATACATGCCAGCCAGCACCTACATGCTGTCCCAGCAGCTGTGGACATCTAGTACTAGAGTCCAAGTGTGGTAGTTGAGCTCGTCAACTCTAACCTCTTAGAGTTGGCGGGCCGCGCCGCCGCGGAGAGGCGAGGCTGCTGATAAGTGACAATGAAACCTATGTCCTAACAAAATGAAGATTCAAAGAAGCGAGCGTAGAGTATAGAGAGCTTGAATTGAGGAATCGAATGGGACTGGAGGGCGGTAAAACTTGATGAATACTGAATAGCTGTCAAAAAGTATTTATTGGGTTGGTTGACCAATGACGAAGTAACCTTGGGATTGGCACTTTTCGTAGAGTACAAGCTGCCAAAGTGTAGAATAGCTGTCGAAAAGTAGCTATTGAACTGAGGGACGACGGGACGGACAGGTTTCGCAGAGTAGATGCCAGGTTGTACTTGTAGAGAAGCTGTCGCTGGTCAGAACCTGAACGAGTTGGTCTTCGAGTGTACAGATACTGTAAGCCACGAGCATCGACGTTCTTGTGGTGTTGTAACTTGTCATGGTGACATGGTATCGAAATAGCCCGGACGGTTGCTCAATGCTTTTGGCGTAATGTGTACGGCCAGAAAGTGGATCAAATTGCCGAGGAAAGAAAGAAATACTGAAGCCTGAGGACCGAGGTTGCGGAGGGATCCCGATCCTTGCTTTCGATCCTCTGAGAGACTGAGTCTGACTTTCAGTTTCGTTCGCGAAGACTACTTGCTTGCTTCGACTTGATGTCGACTTGATTTGCTTTGAGTCGTTGGTGGGCTTCTGTATTTCGCCCTTCCAGGAATCCAGCAGTCGTTCTTGTCGCTGGGCCCCTTACGCCTCACAGGCTGAAGATATCGAAAGGCGACCGCCGACAACCTCCGGTCATGATCTTGAAGGGTATGGCCTCGCAGGGCGCAGGCGCTCACTGCTCAGAGCTCTGTCCTCGCAGTCTGCAGAACTCGATCGAACGACAGTGACAGCTGCCAGAGCCAAATCCATTTGCCATTGCCCAGCGAAAGTTGCAGAACCCGGGCTCACAACCCGTTGAGTGAATTGGGGGGCAAAATGGAACATTCTTTTTGACTAAAAGGCTAAGTTCCCCAAGTTGTGGGAAACTGGGAATACTATGTACATAGGGTGCTAGTGTGGCCGTCATGTGATGCGGCCACCAGCACGAGCATGGCTTATTCCTCAATATGTTGTTCGATTTGTAAAGGAGAGGTGTCAAAAAAAAAAAAAAGAAAAGAAAAAATCTTTACGTAGTTTTTCAATGTCGTGATGGCACCTTGCTGAATATTCGATTATAGCCGGACAAAATAGGATAGAATCGGTGGACCGAGCCAAGCTTCGTCAAGCAGCTGTGGCTAAATTTTTGGTAGGCAGAAATATTATCAACCATCACCGTCATTGAGCTGATCTCTTGCAGCGGCGGCGGCGAAAATCAGACACGCGGCTTGGCAGGTTGGCAGCGAGAGGTTGTGCAACTCATGGGGCAGGAGTCGGTTGGCTTCTTCGAGAAAACGTTCTGCCATTTCTAGACGTGGAATGCCCTCCATGAACTCGAGACGAGAGATGTACTTGTGCATGCAGGTTAGCTGCGGCGGTCCAGGCGGGAAGGTAAATGAGCCGAATTCTATAACTCACACATTGCTGGGCACAAATGGCGTTGACAAGTAACTGAGAGCAACAGAGGCCGGGATGAACGCTCGGAGAGGCCATCTCTCGGATAAAGATTGCGCGGTTGATGGGTGGAAAGACATATAGGTAGTCAAAGGTGAAGTACTGCGTGATGAGTTCCGACACAACTTCATCCCCAGCTACGGCAGTCCAAGGGGCGGCTCGGACTTCTATAGTTTGATCGCTGTCGGCTTCGTTGTTCTCTCTATCCGACTCTTCATAGGATGCCAAAAATTCGCTTCGGTCTTGATGGGTTTCATCGAGCGACTCCAGAACATCCAAGGGTCTGCTGCTTCGACTAGCCCGGATTTTCTGGAAGACGCTGAAAGACTGTTCCTCGGGGGCGGCACGGATATGTCCATAGAACCTTCTCAGCATATGGGCCTCTTTGGCCAGCCGGTTGTAATCTCTCACTAACGCGCGATATTTTTTCTTCAAGGCGGCAGATCGGGACTCGCCAACCTCGGCGTCATAGTTACAATGAGATCCGCAACGCGAGCATCGATCGCATATAGGACGTCGACCATCGCACTTGAGAAAAAAGTAGGTCAATACGAATGCACCAAGTACTAGGAGCAAATTCCGGAGTTCGTGAATCGTAGACGGTAAACAGATTATCAGTGTTCACACGTGCATCACACACATATATACATACATACATATGGTGTGTATACGTACATGTAGCGTACGCGCACAAATCAAGAGGCAGAGAACAAGGAAGACGAAATCTTAATCAGATGGAGAAGAAAATCAACTCACCTTTGCTTTTTTGCGACGACACGTGTCACAGGCGATAAGGTTCACAGAGCAGGTGGCAGGAGAGCCCTGCGCACCTTCAGCAGAGCCGACTTTGCTGCTCTGGGCGCCATGTTTTGTCGAGCCAGGCAAAAGCCTCTTGTACGAGGTCTTCATCGTGACATTGGCTTGTTCCGCCAACCGCCTCCAACAACCGACTGAGATGGGGATGTGCTCCCGCCACCTGACACCCGGACAGGAAGGAGGTGTGGTGAGTCAGTCGCAGCCGACAAAAAAGAGAAATTCGGCGAGTGGTTCAGAAATCAGCCTTCACTGTTCAGGAAGAACGAGACGAGAGTCGGAGTCAACAGCGACGTAATAGCAAGGTGGCGCATCCCGGGCAATAGGGAGGAGCAGAGATCGTCAGGACGGCAGGCTTTTGTCAAAAAAAATCAACGCAACAGCAGTGGATATCGGCAAAGACGGTTTGCCGAGCGTGAATGAGGGCCGTCCGGCGTCCGGGCTTGCATCTGGCGACGCAAGACAGAAACGAGGGCAAGACAAGACAAGGGAGGGAGGTAGATTGAGTTGGTTGTGACTTGTGTCTAGTCTGGCCCCGTCTGGTCACTGGTCCGAGATGTGCGATGGTCTGGACTTGGCCAGTGCCCAGTGGCAAGCTTCCATCTACATAGCCGTTGGCACTTCGCGTGGCCCACGTTGTCTGGCGTAGGCTCGTAGCTACTTACCGTTACTACCGCGTAGTGGCTAGTGGCTGGCGTCACGCGTGGTGGCTGTCATCATCGAGATCTCCCTGTCTGTCTCTTTTAGCCGCTCCTAGACTCCTAAGGTACATAGGTACCTAGGTAGAATCTAACAATCTATCCGTAGTACGGAGTACCGTATGTACCTAAGTGTCTGCAACGCACCCCGCACGCCGCGCCAGCAACGCCATTGGTCCACAGGTCCGGAATAGATTCCGGTCGCTCTGGCCAATCAATGCTCTCACATGACTACCTGCCCTCTGAAAGTTGACCCTTGGGATTGGGGTGATTGAAATTTGATGATTGTAACTTGTTACCTATTGTTCTATCGATACTCCGTACCTCCCGCAAACATCACTCCTCCGAGTCCTCCCCGTGATCGGACTGTCTACTTGCCCCCCATTATAAGCACATCCTTTCCCCAGTGCCCACCTTCAACACCTCCCTTTTCGCCTCAATCGCCTTGGCCTTGCTATCGGCCGACGGCTGCTGAGTCCTGAGACTCCTGACCAGTGACAGCTGTAGCCTACCTACTCCGAGTCTCCGAGAGCCGGCAGCATCAACAGAAGGAAGGAACTGCCCACGTAGACAATGGACATGCACCACATCAACGTTTGTTATTCATATTGACGGCCACATCACAGAATTTTCCCTTCTCCTTCCCTCCTCAGGCTCCTCGGACCTCTAGGCTGTTCGACGCCTTGCTCCGACGCCTTGCCGGAACTTGGCACCTTTCGAGTATGAATTCAACGCAGCGACTACAACTTACAAGGCCAAGAAACATATGCACCGCGTTTGAGAAAGCATGCCCCTTTGCTGGGAATGAAGAATGGGCTGAGGGCCCGCCCCTTGGCGTTGCGAGTCTGTGAGAGACTATTGCAAGTTGCAACCGCATGTACATACTACAGGCACAACAACGCAGCATGAAGGGTGGCGTATGGAGTATACCACGATCAAATGCCAGCTACTTTTTTCCGACAATCTTGGCTTGTCAGTCGGCCGAGCGTATCTACGAGACTAGGACCTATGTACCCTTTCTAGGGTTGCAGCCGCGCAGTGCCAGCACTGCCTGACTGCCAGCAGCCAACACTTACAAAGCACGGCGACCAGAAAGAGCATGAACTAATGAAGCGAACATTGTACATGCTTTGCCATCAGTGTTAGAACTTAGGCATACTGGTAACTGCATATCGCACAACTGGGGCTCGGAGTTCGAACTTCCGCGGAAATCGGGGACGGGCACTGATTTCATCTGAAGCAGACGCGACGCGCGTCACGCACTATGCAAAATTTCGATGGAATCAGCTAACAAAATGCTATCATCTATGACTATGCAACGTGACAACGTCCTTTGCAGCACATCTGCTAATTTTAAGACATGATAATACCTATACCTAGCAGTAACAGCTGGAGCCTGGCTTACCTTACAAGTTCGTCTCGAAAGTAGGTAGTAACTAGTTAGTTCAATCTCGCCGCCTTGTACGGGAGTGACAATTTGAAAAAAACGACGTAGGTACATACTTGACGACCTACTCTACACGCACTGTACAGTAGAATCGTAGATTAATCATTTACCCCCCCCCCCCCCCCAGGGGCCAGCCATCAAATGTCCATCTGCGTACCGCAAGCCTTCCTTTCCTACAAGCCAGTATACACGTCACGGGTTTATAGTCGGGTAATTTGATTTTGCACACGTCCTTATTAGCGGCTGATCAATGAGTCGTGAGTCGTGGGCTCCCGAAAGTTGCCACTCAATGTTGACTCGTTGAGACGTGTCACGTGTGAATGTCACGCTAATGACAGAGCAGACCTCCGTGCGTCATACATTGTACTACATGTACTGATGGAGCTTATCTTTGGGCACCTATCCCATAGTGCAAACCCGCTTGAAAGTTGAAACAGCTTACCACTGTTACAGTGTAGTGTCGTGATGATGTTTTGGAAATCATGTACCCAGCTGAAGCTCTCCCTCGCCGTCTAGCGGGCCCACCTGTGACGGTGCTGTCACTACTCCGTATGTATCAACAGCAACACGCAGACTGCAGTATAATGCCAGGATCCAGATTACAACTTCTAAGCTGCGTAAGACGAGAACAAGGATTTCAAGCTTGGCTGTTGGATGCACAAGCATGAAGATACAAGTTGAAACAATCAAAGGCTCAAAGCTGCGGGCAGCCGGATGGGATGGACATTGGAGACAAATCACAGGCCCGCCCGAGCAGCAGAATTGTCGCGCAGTCTCCCGAGTCCCATGTGCCACCTACTTTCGAGTCTTCGACCCGTTTCAACTTTTGTATCACGAGCCGGCAACCGTGGTCCATCGCCATGATCCATCATTCATGGAATCATGTTAACAGTTACGGAGTCACGGGACTCACGGGTGACGGAACCTGAGATCAAGAATTCCAAATCCTGGGCTCTAGCTACAACTAATCACGGGGCTAGATTCTAGATCCTAGAATGAGGCACGCCGCACTGAGGCAGCAAAGGCCAAGGCAGATACTGGTCACTGATAGCGCTACTCAGCGGCAAGATTTGTAAGTTGCAACACTGAACAGGAGCTGCTGCAGTCGAAATTTCGCCGGAAGACATGTTTCCATGTGTTACATCATGAAGCACTTAGCACATTTTCGGTGCCCAATCAGCATCAGCATCTCCTTGTCTTTGAGGAAGTTACTAGGTAGTCCGTACACACGTACACGTTGATGACATTAGATGCAGACAGGTCACAGTACGAATACTACCCCTTCAGTTGCAACTTGCTTGGCAGCACGGCCACGAGCCATATTAACAGCCCTGACCAGTGACTCCCTGAGCCCAAGTCTGCTCAGTTGCTCCCATGATCATTGATGAGTCTCATGATCTCATCCCACCGACCGGCAAGTTTTCCGGGGTTACGTTCCTGCTAAGTCGATAGTCGATACCGGGCCACCGGCGACTGCCCTTCGATGGGTCAACATGTCAATCGCGCTTGGAGGCCTAGCTTCCCTTTTTCGGATAGCCGGGAGCTACATACGTAGTCAGTATCCAAAGGGCAAACACATAATGCCGACGCTCCTGGCACAGGTAGGCTGTAGCAGTAGCCGTCGAGCCGAGCTACCCCTGCCACTTACTTGATGGGCTACGGCCTACGGGCACGGAACGCGCATTCTGAAACTTAACCAAACGCCTGCTTTGTTTGATGTCATTCCAGCAATATTCTTGGCCTTGTGGATTACTTCAAAAGTTCAAACTTGGAGTTCTGTAGCTCAGAGCTTGGCGATCAGGCCAAAGCCCAAGAGCTTATTGCTCTCAAGTTTCAACTTTCAAGAGATTGCATGTTGTTTTATGACTTATGTGGATCAAACGCGTAGGTAAGGGTGTCACATCATCACAGTTTTGCCATTGCTTTAGCCCCGTGAGCGAAATATCTGTGGCACAAACGGTAAACCCGCCGGCAACACTAACGGCAAATATTTGAGTCTTGAGAAGGAGGGGAGGGGTCGTGGTTTAGCGTCATGTATGTCAAAACAATATACTCAGGAATCCAGGATCATGAATTTAATTTATGATACATGTTATGGAGTACTTGAAAGTTGACAGTGGAAATTGACCACACAGCCCCCCTTTCTTATCTTGCTGACATGCCGAAGACAGGGGCTTCAGTCATCGACGATCGATATATTTGAGCCTGATCGGCAGTTCATCTCGAATCGTCGATTGCGTGATAAATTATTACATAGACCGCTTTTTCGGTCGGCAGACGGGTCACGGCAAGTCTCAAGATGCATCGCAAATTCAGTGCGATTGACTGCCTAGGACCTAGGTAGGTAGACCCGTTGGTTTTATCTCCTCATGACTGCAGCCTGCTTCCAACTCTTTGTCGACTACAGAATTTTGAGGCTATTTCGACCTCAAAAGTTGGCCGATTGTGGGACACAGCCATGCACCGTGCGGCCTTTCTGCATAAATCTGCGGTGGCAACGCTCGCTCACTGCCCAGATAACACCTATTGGAAGCCACAACGCAGTGTACTAAGTACTTGAGACTCTGAGAGTCGAGTGAATGGAACAATCACGTCAAGTGACTCAAGTCAGTGACTCAGTGTCAAGTGATGGGCCTGTTGGCTGCATGCGGAACGCTTGCATGCTTTTTCTGGATAGTACATGAAATATTATCCAAATTCAATATTCCGATCCCGCAGGCGGCAGACTGCAGTGAGGAGATGCATCATGAACGCAACTGTGGTGTATCATGTGCTATCTATAATCCACCCCTGAATCCTGATACTCCCTCCCGATCAAGGAAGTAAGGAACAAGCTCAGAGCTGGCGAGTCTCGAGATACGCAAGGGACTTGTAGAGAACTTCGAAGCTCACGGCTACGGGCGTCGCCGCGTCGGGCGATCACCGAGTTTCATGTTTCAACTGATTACAGCCTCAGACAGGGCCTTGAAAAAAATCCTCATCACGATTCTGAACGCACCGCTCATTTCTTGGGATCTATAGTAGTAAACAGGCCCGAAGCGATTTGGTACAGCCTCGCGTAATCGTAGATTTGTAATCGTATGTTGGCAGAAAATTCTACAAAACCATTAACCAATCCACAATTTTCGGTTGTTATATCAGCTATCAGCCAGAATGTACAGTGGTACACTCTGTTACCTCAAGGCTCAGACCTGTAGTCCAGTGACTGGCAGTGAGTAAATTTAAACTTAGAAGACTGTGCCGGCCAATGTATTACGTTTGCAATTGGGCAGTCCCGGAACGTCCGGACGGCTCCTCGAGATTACCGAACAGAGCATGTGATGCTTTGTCATCGTTCAACTCATGTCTGTTCTTTTCTTCGACTATTTTTACTACTTAGTGAGAGGGTATCCTGAGGCTATCCTCCAAGAAAAGTGTGACGCCCGAGTCCCCGGGGACAGGCACGACTTCGGACTGCAGAGTGCAGTCCTCTGAGCTCTCCTTCCGAGATTTATACTGCAGATTCATCATTCCTGTTATGATTCTCACTTATTGGCCTTCTAGGAGCAGGAGCAGGAGTCTGTAGACGACTTCTATGATGTTCTTTCTACGCAGAAAGGAAGGTTGCCTCAAATCACGCGTTGCGACTTGCGACGCATCTGGCCCGGGACCGCGGCCCGCAAAAGGAGATTGAGGGCAGAGTCCAGGCTGTAGACCCTTGTATTCCCCAGCCTCTCAATGTCTTTTTGCTCGGACCTTGTATCGCCATCAACGCGCTTCTCCTCACGTAACCTTGCATGTTTGGCAGGTCACAGCCTCACGGGCTTCACTGTTCGCCGCCGGGGCCCAAGCTGTCACCTGTGTACATACCTAGTTACCTGTAACCTACCTAGTACCTACCCTCCTCGCCTCCGTCCGGCGTCAGCGTCTACCGTCGTACAGCGGAAATAGATTCGGAGTCTTCGGAGCTCAGTTGAACGGATTTCGCAACTGTAGGAACGGTTTGGACTATTGGAAACGGTTTAACGTGTCAAGTTGTAACTTGTCAACTGATAACAAATTACAAATGACGGACATCATCTTTTTGATGATGACATATACGGGTATCACGACACTTTTATTGCACAATGGAGGATACCCTTTACTGAAGTACAGCCGAAAAGCGCTCACAAAGCATCCCATGCTCACTGGACAATGCTGTCCAAAAGAAACCTTGGAGATTTCGTCAAAGATATGATCGGCACGCCTTGTTGTCATGGGAAGCCTTGCAGCATCAAGTGTCCGAGTTTGTCGGATACAGTCTCTAACTCTGGGTTCATAGGGATTTCCGACTCCGTTATCGGACAAGTCACAGACTCACAAAACCGTGCGGACTTTCATCCAAACTTCTTTATGCACTCTATCCCAGACGGTCTGGTCCCATCTTTGGAAAATGGAAGTCTTGGAAGACTCGTCGATGTAGGATGTTATGCGAGCAGCGAAATCTCGTCTTCAAGGTATCGGTCTAAGAGACAGAATGACAGTCTGACAGATGACTCGGTCGTTGAAAACTTGAAATCGGTCTATGTCCCTGTCTTCATATTGAGAGGTATATCCTCGGAATCGGACCATGATCTTGAAACGTATATTTCGAAAGGCTGGAGTTTCGGATGTATCGGGTGCGATGCATCGTGGACCGTCGTCGATCTCTTTCATCGATTCATCGAATGTGATGACATGGTTTGAGTTGGACAAGATGGCTGAAATGATAGTATTAAAGAATGAGGTTTTTGGCTAGCAAAGGCCAAGAAATGTGGTGTTTTGGGGTAGAGATGCTTCTATTTCTCTTGCTAGGTTTTCGTTAAGAGCCTCCGGGAAGTATACTTACAGTAAGGAAGTTTTCAGTATATACCGATTGGTCCACCGTCCGTGATGTGACGGCCAAAGATTAAAAAAACAGCCCAACTTTCGTTCGGAGTCTCAAGCTGATATTGTGATCCTTTTAAGTCTCGATCTTGCAGTAGCTCCGCCTTTCTTCTTTTAGAAATTAGCACAACCAAGCGACTTGACCGAGGACTCCCAGGGTGTCTCGTGACTCGTCTCGACAGTTCCTTTGCTTATCTGTGATTGTAGTCAACCACTGATCAGTGTTGGGATAAACAGGGTAAGCAAGTAAAGATCAATGCATGCATGCGTAACCAAACGTACCGGTAGTATCCAACGTGTCTGTTCTTGTTCACGTCTATCCTATGTAATAAGCTAGGAAGTGAGGCAAGAGGGGATATACTTCCTATAAAGGGAAGACTCGAAGAGGCCCCTAGTCCCGGCTGCAGCCAATGAGCGTGCGTGCATGCATCACGCGCGGTCCGCATCCGATCATGTGACACTGTTGCCTTGGTCAACGGTTCACCGTTCCGACATAAGCAATTTATTAGCGCTCCTGGATCACCAGAAAGCGATTCGAAGCCATGAAGATGGAAATCCAGCGAGTTGTTGTTTAGGAATGAGGAAGGAAGCATGTGATCGACCGACTACAAAGAGGTGGTGCAAGTTGCAACCCGAGCCGCCAAAAGAGGTACATAGGTACTTGGTAGCTTAGCGACGCTCGGAAGGTCAAGGAGCTTATTACGCTCTCATCAGGCACTGCGATCGACGATCTGACGCTCTCTGAAGGGTCTCCGATCGCCACGATCGTTTTCGCCTCCAGGAGTTCAGGTCTCTGTGAGACATTGGACAATACTGGTAACTGGATCCGTGATGGAAAAAAAGCCGGCTTTCAAGTTCCAGCTGCCGGTGCCCTTGCGCGGCAGTTGCTTACCTTGTAGTACTATGGTATGTAGGTAGTACATGCGTCTGACCAAACATATAGGTACATATGTATTGTAGAAAACACAAGAAGAATTCTCCCGAGCGGCGTGAAGATCAGGGCCCGTGGCCCGTGGGAAGTTGGAACCCGAAAACTTTGGGACACTGGGTACTCGTGAGTCGTGGACTCGTGAGTCGTGGCCCGTGGGTGTAGCCCTCATGCAGTACGGAGTTTGTTCCGTCGAGGTGGGTGTCCTTTTCAAAATGTTATGTACACCCACAAGTACATACTCCGTACGTACCTATACCTCTCAGACATGATGGCTCAACTTTCAAAGCTTCGCCTAACGTGCACGGTGCCATTGATGTATGTACCATACTATCGTCAGGATTACGGGAAGGCTTGTAAACTTCCCTTTGGTCTTTGGCAACGAACATTGAACAAGCTAGCCATCGAAGAGGCCAAGACGAGTTCGATTGTCTTGAAGTACCTATTGATGAGAACAGAGAACTTAGAAGAAAGCCATGCTCGATGCTAGACCACGTGACGGTCGAATAGGCCGAACAGGCCGAACGCGCATACCTATTTTTACATTCCCATCTTTTTAGCAATGGGTAATCAAGCTCTTTAGTGACTATTCAAATTGTAAGTCCTCGAGTAGCAATACAATTACACGGTATTCCTAGCCCAGCGCAGTGTCTCGACAGTCGACTCCCAGCTTCAAGGAATCGAGAGAATTCCCTTTGAAAGGTCGTCGCCCAAGATTTTCGGCCGAGAAGTCGACTAAGAACTTGGTTTCATTGACAAATCAGCTGACTTTTTTCAGAAGAAGATTTCAAGATATCGATAATCTCACAGCCAAAATCCCACGAGACGCGATTATCTGAGCAAATTCAACAGTTTGTCAAACACCAAGTCGAAGCAAAAAAGTGGTCTTGAACAATCGCAAAACAATCCACGGCGCGTTCCGCAGAGACCATAACCCTGGAGGCTGGTCCTCTAGGGGGAGCTTGGGATTGGAAGGTCGGCGCACACGGAAGAAATTCAGAGGCCTGATATTCAGAATTCTGAATCAAGGTCCCAAGGGAAAAAATCTGCCCAATTGGCAATCTTCGTGGTAGTCCGAATGTCGAAACACGAGCACGGAGAAAGACAGCAGCTGCACCATAGATGTCCCTTCGAATTTTGAAACCCAAATTTATAGTTACGGTCTACCGTGCTGCTTGTCGTCGTTCGACCGACAATAGCATTCTACCTAGTACCATTCGGCAGCTACTCTGCGAGGAAGCGGGAACTGCCATTCCTGCTCCGAAATACCCTCGATATCCCACTCGATCTCTCGCGTTAAGTTCTTTGCGTTTTTTCTTCTTTGCTTTATGAGGTTCCATAACTTCCATCGCCACAGTCTACTTTAATTTTTTTTAATATCTGCCTGAGTCCTGACAGCCTCACCTGAGTCGCCTCTCCGGCGTCCGCCCGGCGTCAACTGAGAACTTTGTGAGCTGACTAGTTTACTGTTTGCACAATGCATGCCACAGTGTCGCTGAACATTGAAGCGTGCTGCCTGAAGGCTGACGGGGGATAACAGGTTCACAGGGGTATTGAAGCTCGAGCGCAGGAAAATGTATCATGTCACAGTCCTGAGTCACACATCGTGAGTCGAGACTCGAGGGCGATGACGCCCGACGACGCCCGCGGCCCGACCCTCGACGCAAGAAGTCATAGCACAAAGCGACGACGCCAGACGTGAGCACCAAGAAGTGACAACGCCTGCCAGTGCGCAGAACGATGACCCGACTCGGACGGCGCAGAAGACTGAAGTGGACAGCACTAAGCAGCACCGTCACAGTACGAACGAATCACGATATGCCCATTGCCCAGACCTCAGGCCGTTCTATATTCTGTCTGTCCGGCCTCTGAGATAATAGATTCTTGGATATAGAAGAACGCAAACTCTCCAATTGGCAATGACCCAGAGAAAGAAGGGGAAACCTTCAGAAATCCTTGAAGACCAAAAATCTACAATCTTTTGTTGTATCTTGTCCGAATATCTTCTTGTCAAGTTCCAATGGCTGCATGGCAAGCCCCCGAGGCTCTTCAATCTTGAAACAACAAACGAGCTAGGTGCCGGAACTCAGGAAACAAAGAGGAGAACTCAAGGGTCAGCTCCTGCTCGTGTACCCAAGATTCAAGAAGTCAAGAGACTCAAGAGTTGGACTCTGGAGCAAAGGACATGTCCTCACCTCGAACAAGATCTGAAGATATGCCTCGGTCAAAGGCCATCATGTATTTTATGATGTATCTTTTCAGAAAATCTCAAAACCTTCAATCGGGGATTCGAGGCTCTTGTCACACACGCGAGTCCCAGTACCTAACACCTCGCCAGGCTCGCCTTGGGCGCGCGGCGCGCGGCGCGCCGCTCGGCCGTCGGCGTCAGGCGCACTTCCCCAGGGGCCCGGTCTCCAGAGACTCAGAGAAGCGCATCAATAAGAACCACGAGCCTCGAATCTCGATAGCCATCCTTGCACGCCTATACGTATCAGGCATGACGCGGTACGTGTCCGGGATAATAAGATCAGAGTCCAGACTAGTCCAGACTACTCAAGCCTCGTTCTGCGCACCAACGAGGCGAGCCTCTCCAGGCGAGGGCATTGCTCCAGTTCTCACCCGGCCCAGACACCCGCCAGGAAAGCAAGTCCGGACGATCTGGTAATAAGCCGGCGGGCTGATCAGTGATCACTGATGTTGTGACGTTGTCTCGGCCGAGCGGATTGGCGTTTTGCGCGGCAAACACGGCCGGAGTACATGGAGAAGTTTCAAGCGGTGCCACAGGCTCACAGCCTACGCCCTACAGGAGCTTGTTGAAATGTGAAGCGCGTTGTCGGCAAAGTCAGCCGCGTCAGCCGCTGCGCAATGACCGCGCGCGCGCCCCGAAGCGGCATCGCGGCTCAGTGGTAGGCTGCAAGACGACTAAAAAGAAGGCAACAAACAAACCTTTATTGCCAATCGCGTCATAGATTTACCCCCTTTGTTGCTACATATGCAATTTCTCGTCTGAAAAGTCGGGCTGGGCTCTCTGGCGAGGAAAGCATGGAAAAGGCGTGCAATGTCACGTGCCGACAGCTCCCGCGCCAGGCGGCAGGCCTAAGACAACACCAAAACCTTATTTCCATGTTGCGAGTCTGCGACTACCTACGGTAACCTACCTACATATACCGGTACCCGCTGGCTGTGCGACCACGCTATGACCGTGCTAAAAGTCTTTACTCCGTATCTAATAAGCCTTTGTGCTACCTCATATGTACCTAAGCCTCTGTGCTTCTCGCGCAAGGCCACGGGCCACGATTGGTCGGAAAATGCGCCAGGAAATCTCGCCGTTACACGCACACGGTTTTAAAACGTGGCAAATGTGTCCGTTGACGGTTGCGTGGACTACCTAATAATGTAGGTATGTCAAGATGAGATTGTTCATGCATGTCACCTTCAACTTGCCCCAGCTTTCTGCGGAGTACTCTTTCGTGCAACAAATACTGCTCATTCTCTCTCTCCCTCTAGGCTCTTGTTCCCTTGGAAGAAACCTCCGAAAAAAGCTCAACCTCTCTGAAGTTCTCAACCTCTGTAAGTAATCCACCAGCCCGTCATCTCCTATGCCCTAATAACAGCCTCATGAGTCATTACAAGCTACAATCGAAGTCTACCAATGCCCCTGCCCAATTCCTCAATCGTGTCCGCCACTCGCACCCCCGCCGCCAGATTATGGGCCTGACCCCCGATTCCCGCACCACAGTCCGGGCACCGAGCCTCTTCCATCGGGCGACCGCACTCACCAATCGTAAAGTAGTGACCGTTCTCACAGGCGTACCAGTGGGTGCCGCCCGGACCAAACTCTCCGGCCAATGCCTCAAAGGCCGCGCGCAACTCTTCAATCGTCGCAGGTCTGTAGAGCCCATTGTTGAGCATCTTCTGCGTGGACTCAATTTCTTCTCCAAATACTCTCGTCGACTCGTACTTGTTCAGAAGTTTCCGGGCTTGATCCAAGCAGCGGTCCCCTAACTGCTTCGACGACAACTTGTCATCGTGGTCGGAGTCGATATCACGGTCCGGGCCAGAGGGGGTACCATTCGCTCTCGTGGTGCGAGGAACGACAAAGTCAGGCCCAATGGCGCAAAGATTGGCTTTGTAGATCAGGGCCTGGACTTCTTCTCTCGGGAGCCGCGACTTGTGCGCCAGTTCAATCACCAGGTCGCAGTCCTCCAGTGGCGCCGCCAAATCCAGCACAAAATCCTTGGGCAGACCTGCGGGTCCCTTGGTCTTGAAGAAGAAGTCAGACATCATGTCGATCTCGCACTTGAGCCGCAGCAACAAGGCAAACAGAGAGCTCTTGACCTGGATGACGGAATCATCAAACCGGAACTGTTTCTGCGTCTTTCTCTGCCGGTTCGTATGCCGCACCAAATCGGCCACTCGCTGAAATGGCTGTTCCTCTTTTTGCACCTCCTTGACGAATTGGTTTATGTCCTTCCACAGGCGCAGAAACTTCCCGTACCGCTTGTTCTTGGTCTCTCTGTCCAGGCAGACGAGGTAGCTGAATTGAGACAGCGCAATCTTTGGCCGCTTTGACTGAGCAGACTTGACGGTCGCCGTGCCCAGGTCCGCGGCTGACTCCAATGCCGTCTCGGCTTCGAGCAGCGATGACGCAAGAAGGATATGCTTGGCCTTGGACCATGAAATAAACTTCTTGGTCGCTTCGTCGAGCATGGCCCGGCGCACTATGCGGCCGTATCGTGCGATGTGGCGTAGCGAGCCTCGGCAGCTGGCACACACGGGCACACCTGCTCCGTCCATCGAGAAGGGTTCTGAAACCTTGTTGATACCGACAGGATGCCCCTCTGCATCGACGACGTAGTGCGATGCCATGTCCATCTGCCCGTCCATGGATGCAACTGTGAGAAAGTGCCCACAGTCAGGGAAAATGCATGGCTCCTGTTCTAGATCAATCTCTCCGTATGTTTTCCATTCAAGAAAGTCCACGCACGTGGCTTTAATCTCGTCAGAAGCACATTCTTGGCAGTATGTGGCATCGGGGCAAGTCTCGCCGCAAATCGAAGGGCCTGTTTCATATTTTCATTTTCACATTAGTTTTGCGTCGTTCTTGTTGCGTCTGTCCCTTTTTTCTTGCCTTTCACCGTTCGTCTCTTTCACAATGGGGTTGAATCATACAAAGCAAAGAAATGACTTACATTGGTGTTCACAGACGAGTAATTTGTCGCATCGCCGCGAACATGGGATCCAGTCGCAGGGCACAGAGCAAGGCATCGTACACTCGCCATGAGGGCAGCAAGAATGGCATTTTTCCTCCGCACACGGCGCGCATGGCTCGTGGCATAATCTGCTGCATTTGGAGTGGCTGCAACGCACCTCACATGGCTTGCTGCATGCAGGGCAGTCTTTATCTCCGTCGTCGTCGCCATTGCCGTGACACGTCTCGGTGCAGCTGTGACGACATGTCGAATGCTTGCGGCCGCAGACTTGACGGCACAGCCCGTGGCTTGTCTCCAGAACCTCACCATCCTTCCGCTTGTTGCACCTCCAGCAAGCATCTTTGCAGTCGTGACCGCATGAAAGATGGGATTCACAGCGCGAGGTACACTGGTATTCCTCGCTGGTCACATCCTCGCTACAGACGGTGCTGACGCGATGCTCGCATCCAGGTACCGTTTTGGTGACAATGACCTTGCATCGAATCAACGAGGGGTCTTGCACTTGAAAGCACATGGCCTCATTGATCTTGTGTCCGCAGGCGAGCATGATGTCGAGATGCTTGATGAGTTCTCGGCATTGCGAAGGACACGCGTCGCCACAGTGTTTTGGACATGCGTGGTCGCATCCGTCGAGCGATCGCGGGCATGGCTCGATGCATTTTGCAGCTTCATGTAGGATATCGGAGTGGCAGCGTCCGGTGCATGAATGACCGCATCGGAGTCTCATCTGGCATGGAAGATTGCAACCACTTTCGGGAGCATGCACAGCGAAGTCATCTGGCTCAGAAACCAAGATTTGTGTCTCTGGATGTCGAGGACACTGCAGGCCCAGCTTCGGCCCAATATTTCCTTGGCTTCCCAGCTGCTTCAGGATCTTGTTCCACATCGGCACGCTTTTGTACGTGTCTGAATTTCCAATGATATACATGCCGTGCTTTGCACGCGATAGAAGCACATTCACCCTGTTGGACGTGCTGAGGAACCCGCATTTCCTCTGTGGGTTGCTCCGTACCAAGGATATGACCACGACTTCGGCCTCTTCACCCTGAAAATTGTCCACAGTGGCGACGCGGATCGTTTTGAGAAGAGAGCTCTTGCTGATGTTTGCCGCGTTGGCCGCATTTGACGATGAATCGCCTGCGTCCAGGTCCCCGGCCATGGCCTCGAGATCCTCGTTATCCCGGTCGTTGATGCAGATTTCAAAAATGGACGCCATTCGACGCCGGAGCTTGTGAAGCTGGCCCAGATAGGGCGTCAAGACGGCGATTTGGCCATTCTGATATTCACCTTGGCGTATCAGATGAGATACGAGGGCCGTCGTCATTTCAACCTCGAAGTCGTTCGAATGCGACGTATTGAGCGGGTCGTGTGCCGAAGCACCTGCTTCGAGATGCTCGTGGTGCATCCAGAACAATCTCTTTCTTATGCCCTTGACTTCTGGATAACAGCTGACGTTGTCCGCGTTTTTCAAGCTGGGGTAAAGCGTAGATTGGATCAGCGCAGCAATGGACGGGTGCATTCGTCTTTGCGTCTCGAGCGTGCTGTACGGTACTCGGGCGTCGTTATCGTAGAGCGGCTGAACCAGTCGTTCGAACAGAGACGTATCCAACGAATACTTGGATCCCTGCGGGCTCGAACTCTGAAGCTCATAGTTGTTGATCTGCGGTCGAAGCTGTAGGTGGTCACCAATCAAGATGGCCTGCTCCAGCGAGGGGAGCAGCGCAGTCAGAACATGGGCTTCGAGAACTTCACCCGCCTCTTCGCAAACCATCACTTTGCTGCGCAACCGACGCAGTATGCTAATATTCCGAGCCAGACCAGTGGTGGTGACTCCAATCACATCTGCGCTCTGGAGGCAACGCAGTTTGACGTCACTCCCGATCTTGTTTCGTCGTTCACACAATTCCTGGTATTCGTTCTGTAAAGACAACAGGTTAGAGATGATGGGAGACCGAAGTTCTCGAAGCCAATGTTTGAACAAGATCTCTCTCTCAAAGCTGCTCGTTTCCCATAGATTCGTGTTCTTCAATTCTTCCACAGGTCTGTGACTGTGTCTGGAGTTGAAGTTGAACAAGTCTTCGTGACCGCCTTTCAACCAATCCTCGATTGCAGAAGATGATTTCTGGTTTGAGACAGTGATCCAGCCATCTTCCTCTGTCGGTGGGAAGAGTTCAATGAAATGTTGTAATTGGAAGGTCTGAAGGTAGTCCTTGATAGTGGCCGTCGACTGAGACACTGCCAACTCACGCAGACCCGAGACCGTGTCTTGACAGACTCGTTTAATCTCCCCAATCGCATGCCCGATCTCATGTCTCTCGCTCTTGGTCTTGTCAAATCCTTGCACGATGTTCGTCAGATTCAGACTGACCATTCGTTCAGACTTCGATCGAGATCCAATACGCATGACTTTTTCGATACCGTTGTCCAGAAGATGTTCAAGAAGCTGATCCAAAGCATGATTGGTGTAGCACACACACAAGATAGGTCCAAGTTGTGCCTTGGTCCTGTTCTGCAGCAGTACCTGAATAATCTTTTCGCCAGTATAGCTCTTCCCAGTTCCTGGAGGCCCTTGTACCAGAGAGATTTCTCGTGACAAAGTATTCAAGACAGCCATGGACTGGCTCTCATCTAGGCCTGTTCGCGAGGCCAGCTCTTGAGAATCAGTGTTGTTCATGGGCGATAACACGAGGCCGGTCTGAAGACAGCCGGCGTCGTAATTGAACCCAGGACGTCTGGCAAACAACGGAGGCTGGACCACCACGTTAGCTGCTGCTTCTGGTGGTGGCGCGATGGTGTCGCTAAAAGGCACATCGGGTCTTTTGTAGAGGTCCTGCAGAGCGGCGAGTGTGTGTTTGAAGGAATCCAGCAGAACGCCCGGGAACTCCACGAGGAATCGCTGCTTCGGGACGCCAATCGGACGATACCATTCCAGAGACTTTCGCACCTCTTCTTCGTCATTCTCCACTAGCTGTAGCGTGACATAGAGAAACTCAGCGTCATCCGACAGGGTGCGATTGGGCGCTGGTTGTTCAGCCTCGTGCTTTTCGGCTCTGCCCGTCTGTCTCCCGAAATTTCTTGCATCTTCCTTACTTCTCATGGTCGATTGGGATACGACGAAGAAAGCCACGCTTCCAGTGGCATCTACGAGGCATAAAAGAGCGCCAGCTTGAAGTCTTCGGCTTTGCTGCCACCATGTCGTGCGTTCTTTTGCGCTCAGCTTCTGTACAGCGGCGAGTTGTTGACACTGAACCAGCAATTCCAATCCGCCGTCTCTGCCGAACATGACATTGATTGGTGTGGGATATTCGTACGTGTATGACCTGACGTTATGTTTTGTGGTGAGACGCTGATCTGGACTCTGATGCAGCTGCTCCTGCACGTGTCGCACGGTATCTCTCAGTTGGCCGATTGTGTCTTCGCGGAGGAGGCGAAACTCTCTATCAATTCGTCCACGAATTCCGCCAACATGCCAGGTACTGCTGTCATTTAGAGGCAAATATTCCGCGCGTGGCGACATGATTTCCTCAAAGGTAGGTAGAATGCTGATCTTAGAGATGTCCGCAAAATCGTTGTCATGTCTTGGGCCTTCTTCCGATAGTCTGCCTGGAAAGTCTCGTCTGAGAACGAATTTTTCGCGGATGACTGGTTCGACAGGAAGATCTTCGTAGGCAACTATATCGTTGCCTACCTCAAGGCGGCGGCGAATGTACTCGATGTACTTCAGCGACTGTAATCTTGCAAATGACTCTTCATCCGATGTGCTTTCTGCAACAGTTTCTGCAAGCTGCTGGTTTAAGAGAGCGAATGTCTCATTCACAATGTTGACCGTGTTGCAGTCAAGTATCTTGGTCAACACAGCCAGTGAGAGCTCTACTATGGACATTCTCGCCAAATCGGGGCTGCTGTTGCTGTTGCTTTCGTGTGGCCACCCTCGGATCAATTTGACAAGATAATCAAAAATGCCCATCATTCGGCGTCCGCCAATTCCCAAGACAAAGTTGTAGATCGTGGCCGCCTCGACTTCCAAGACAGCTGAGTCGGTGACTCGGGAGTGAGTGATGAGCTGAAACAGCGGTCTGATCTCTGTCGTCCAAAAGCTTATGCTTGGACCGGTTCGGTTGGCTATATTGACATGTCGCTCGACAACATCTTTGACAAAGAGCAGACCTTGGCCGCTGGCCACGTGCTTTACTACATCCTGTGAGGAGCTGACGTCACCCTTCATCAGCTCCAGGGCAAGCACGAAGAATCGGCTGACGATTGCAGGAGGTGGACGCGAAACAGATGAACCTTGCACAAGTAGTTGTTTCCATTCACGAAGCTTTCCGTCGACTTTAAGCGTAACTTTCGAATGGTCTGACTTGGTCAGGAACCTCGCTACTTCAGGTGGAAGCTCTTTTTTGGCCTGCTTTGCTGGACCTTCGTGGGAGTAGTGGCATCGCTTGCCAAACTTGCAGCTTCCACTTCGCGCATATTCCCAACATGAGTTTTGTGGTTTTGGATCCGAAGTCCCATCTCTCGGGGCCCGACTGTCAAAATCATTAGTAAATATCAACATCAAAGTAATGTATAAAGCAGCTTCATGGGGCATACCTTTTCTCCATATTACTAATTAGTAATGGCTACGAGGCTTGCTTCCACAGTACCAGTGTACCACCACCAGTTATCAGTTAATCTTGCACTTCAGTCTCGAGACGTGAAGGTATGTTGGCACGGCTTTGTCTTGATTTTTTTTTTTATAAAGTAAGATGGCAGCATCTTGAAGGCACTAAAAGAAATGATTCAAATTCAAAAGTGTAAGAGCCAGAAAACTCGCGTTTGCACTTCATGACACATGTAAACGAAGGTGCCCAAGCGGCAATGACTTAGCAAGCGAAGCGGAACTTGAAAGGGCGAAGCAAACGCCAATCTCTGCGTTCGTCTCGGCAATGCTGACTATATACAGGAATTCGCCAGAAGCAGGAATCGGAATCCTACCGTATGCGTCGTTGCAAATGTCATCATATGATGACAGTTGAGCCCCCCTTCGTCCTGGCGTGTTTAGAGAACCACTTTGATTGGAATTATCTGGTTTCGCGCTGGATCCGGATGTCACAAGTCATTGACTTTCATCAATCTTGTTCACGGCTCGGAAAGTCTGTGAGTGAAATGGAAATGTGATTGGGCTCCGCGGGGCTGTGTGAGTCGGTGCATCATCGCAAACACGAGTCACGACCTAGTACCTACAAGTAACAACTGTCAACGAGCACAGGTGACAGACTTTCGAGAGGCGCATCAGAAACTTGAAACAATAATGCAAGGTAACACGGCGACGCTCTGGGTACCTTGTATTATGTAACTCTCAGCTCGAGCAAACAAACAAGTTAACAACTAAAGACAGGCGTTTTTAATGCTTAGGTATTACTGACTCATCAGCTCACATGAACTTTAAACTTCCGTCCGAGCACCAGGCCATGGAGCATTGGAGGCCTTCTGGCAATTGACTTCGCATTTTGCGACGAGTGATATGTGTTGATGCGATTGTTCTCAAGTATCGAAGCTGTTACGGGCCCGTCACGCCGCACGCTTCCCAGGTAGGCAAAACTGAAGGAACGTGTGTTTGCTCTTTTAATAACTCCGAAGATAAGGAATCTGGCGCTATGCAGTGCTCAGGTGACAGGATGGAAGGATCACCTCTCTCATTGGGCAACTCAAACTCGCAGTCAAAACTTCGCGTCACTGCCTTGTACTGATGACATGTTTGGGAACACAGAAAATGGGTGTCGTTTGCATCCTCGTTTGCACAGCGCTACGAAACCGATGAAAAATGGAAGCAGCGTTCAAGGAGAAGATCTGGCCATTGAACTTCAATTGAAGTACATAGGAGAAGGAAGGCGCCAAATTGATCACGCTTTAGCATCGTCTTTCCGCTGGGCGCCTCTGGTGCGTTTCCTCCCTTGAAATGAACGAGGATGTCAGAAGAGAGACCACGTCACACGTCCCAAGACCTCAATGATGTCAGATCTTCGGGGCATGAGTTCATATAACAGCTGCATTAGAAATTGGTTAAAAATTATGAAACTATCTGCAGTCTTCTGCCAAAACCTAACTTACAAGACCTTAAACAGATACAATGGTGACGCCCAAAACAGCGACGCTCTCTGAGAACGCTCCGCGTTTTGTAGGGTACCTACCTCCTTTGAAGTTCGTCGAGGACGATTTTGCCTTGAAACCCAGTGTTGGAACCGTAAGAGTGTTATTACAGTTCTAACACCCTGCATAGTCTCCGGTGCTTCGAAGAGTGATCGTGTATGAAGGCGCACTTCTTCTAGGGAGAGAAGCCTACATAGGTATTGACAATCTCTTGCTGACGTCGCGTTTTTTTTTCTTCGTGAGACCTCCGAAGTTGGATTTAGAAAGTGGGTCCTTACGGTCTCACTGGCAGGCTGAGAGGAGGTATGTACTTCAGTCCTCAGTCCTCACGACCTCGTACATATGAGGTATGTACGTACTCACGAGTCACGAGTCACGAGTCACGAGTCACGAGTCACGAGTCACGAGTCACGAGTCACTGCTCGCAATCAACACGTGATCATCCGGCTGAGTCCATTCTCACAGGCTCACAGCCCCTCAAGAAGATAAGTAGAGGGACTTACAAGTTACAGCACATCATTTTGTTCTGTGAAGCTATCGCCGGCGATAATTATATCTTTTACGCGTGACCTTACAGTGTTGCCACCATGGAAAGTGTCCCTGAGCCAGTCTTCGGGCCTCCCCATGAGTCAGCCCCCGAGCCTACTTTCGAGTATTCACGAACATTTAACTCGATCGAAGAGGCAGTCGCGTCAGCTCGGGAGAAGGCTGCAGTACAAGGCTACAGCCTCGCTATCCATCAGCGCAAGACAAATTCAGAGGGTGCTGTGACCTCTGTCCGCCTACGATGCTCAAAGGGGCGTAAATTCACCCCTCACGATACTGGCACGCACCCCTCCAAGAAGAGGCGCACCAAGTCTCGCAAAGAGTCATGCCCCTTTCGACTCCTCATCGCTCGCGATGGCCAACGTGGCTGGTCAATCGGACCCTCGCCAAACCCTTGCGCGAGGAAGCATTCCCACGATCCGGATAGCTTTGGAACGTTCCCGGCCGACCGGGGGACTATTGTGAAACGGCATTCCGCGTTCATCCTGGCTCAGTGGAATGCTCGCGTGAAGATCTATCAGATCCTTGCGGGCCTGAAGCACATAGGTGATCCTGATGCCTTTTTGATCAAGGGCCAGGATATCTCAAATTTCCTCAAAGCTCAAGAACGAGCCTCTCTTGGGAGTCAAACTTCGGTCAAATGAAGAACTTGTTGATGGGCCTCTCGACAATATATATGGCTTTGGATTTCGTCTCTCGGACCGATCAGAATGGCGAAAGTCAAGGTCAAGGTCATGTCTCTTCGTCGCTCTGGGACGCGGCATCGAGCATCAATGAGATATTCTACTGCAGTTTGACAGCACATCTGAGACGGATAGGTAAGACGGATAGGTTCAGGATGACTTGTGTCATTATCGACTGCATTACGAATACGAAAGAGTCATTTTCAGTTGCTACTGTATTTCTTGACAACGAATCACGATGGATAAGGCCAATCCAACTCTCACACAATGTCGCTTCGTGAGAAGCATTCACCAACGCGTTCTATCAGAAGGTACCTTTGAATGTTGTCCTCGTCACACATCTCTCGCTGGCACCTGAACACCAACGTTCCTGCGGAGACGAGTCGGCATATTGGCCCTGCGAGGAAGGGAGAAAATGGGCAGAGTCTCCGCGAGCCCCTACTCGCGGAGATTTTGCAGGCGTTCAATCACCTTGTCTCAAGCGCCTGCGATATACCAGTATACCAAGAGCGCAATAGGATTGGACATCCGCCTGAATAAGACAAAGGGCTTCGGACTTGGATCTTGATTCTTGGAGGCAGAGGAAGGCAACGAAGGTGAGGGGAAAAGTATCTCATTGGGCTAAGACTCGGTAAGGGGGGCAATGTTTGATCGCAAACTTGTTGCAAGTCGATCAGGTGGTGCATGGAAACCGTTCAAGACGTTGGATCAAGCATGAAGGCTTCACCGTTCTTTCTTGCTCTTCCCTGTAACGATACTACGTTTAACAGCTAAGTTGATAACAGTTGTGACATTTTACAACAGTTTGCGAGAAGTTGGTGCATAGCATGATTCGGGTGAAGGCCAAAGGAGTTCGCAGCTTCCAGGGTTTTGCATACCAACCCCGAATCTTGATCAATTCAGAATTTCGCACAAAATAACACAACACTACAACGCGATTCGACCGGCCCTTTCACCAGATGATCTGTTACCGGGCAGGGCAAATTCTCAGTATCGTCTGATGTCATATAAGGCAAACTAGGTACTTGTTCTGTGCACGGATTTGACTCAGCACTGAAGATCTTGGGACCCTCCCATGATCATGATTCGATTAATAAACCCATGGCTAGTCCAAGCACATCATGGTTGTGAATTCCCGAGCACCTGGGTCGGGCTTGACTCGTGATAGACTATTTTTACGATGAGTTGCGACACTACCGGGAGCATAGCCTATGAAACAATAGGAGTCTCCTCGCATAAAACTCCAGTTTGGGCTACATTATGAGCTTGCACAGAACTTGTAGGTAGCTGAGATACGATGCGGAGATCTTGAAGGGGCGTGAGTAACAGGTTACGGAGTCAAGAACCGAGAGGACTTATGTACCTACAGTTAGGTACCTGGGTTACGGGTATTTATTCGCTGCGTCAATACTGATGCAGTGAATAAATACTTACTCCGTAGAGCTCTGGGTGGTGGGTGGGTGAGCTTGAGAGGTTTCGAGGGGTTCTGCAATTGAGATTGGAGTTGTGAAGGAAGAGAAGATATGTTGGGAGCAGATGGTGTAGCTGCGTCCTATAAATACATTTTCATACAAACCTGTATGTGGAACCTTGCTCCAATTCGGGTTTTACGGTCTCCTGTATGATCTTTGCTTTTCATACGTTTGTGTACCCCCTTACATATCTGACCGCGTCATCGGTTCGCGACGCCTTCGTCTCGGTTGGAATAGCTGTCAAGAGAGAACTGAGAACCTCGGCGTTTTCAGCGACTATGTTTCTCTATTCCCGCTGTGCATTCAGGACTTTTATAATTTGTGGCACCACTTAGTAGCACTTGCATATACATACCTACCTAGTTGAGTTGAATAGGTGAAAAAAGGATGACTTGGAAGTTAGACGTTGCTATGCGTGCAAACATGACATGCACGATGTAATGCATCAAAATGAACCCCGGTCCCCGCGGTGATTTCACGTCCTCGTGTTTGCTACATGTATCATCCTCACATCTCATGGACCGTCATCTCACAGCCTACCATCCTCACAAATCACGGCATTCGAGGAAACAACATTGACAGCGCAATTGTAAAAGAAAAAAAGCGTCTCCATTTTTATTTTGAACTCTCCAGTCCTCTCTGGTTCCCTTTGTCTCTATATGCGCGCACAGAGCAACCGGAACGCTTGACCTGGGTATCCTCTTCAACGCCAAAGGTCCACGTCCCATTGCCCCTGTGCCTAGCAAGCAGCTGTCGAAAAGGAACGAGAGTTGTTTGATGCGCAACCGCTGCCCAATTAAATTCCATAACCCATATGTCAGTGCGGGTTGATCCACGCTCTCTCCGTGCGTGATGAGGGAAGAATCTGTTGGCCGGGCCTTCTTCCTCGAGCTCTGTGTTCATTTGCTCTCATCTTCCTTTCTTCGATTACTTTTCCTCTCCACTAGGAGATCAAATGAGCAATGCTGGCGAGAAAACCGAGTAAATCCACTTTTGTCTATATCTGTGCGGCGATGACATGGCCCTCTATAGTAAAAGCGAAAATACGCCCCTCAAGTGGGAAAACAGTGCCGCTCTGGGCAATGAAGAAACATAGAGAATCGTGATGCTCGTAACCGGACCTGCGTTCTTTCTTCAGAATCCATAATACATCAACACGTTTCCGCCAGTGTCTTAAGTTCCCCCAATTTCGGTCTAAGGGGTATCAAGCGAGGAGGGCAACGAAAACAAAACAAATAGTCTATCAGATGCTTCGTAAATGCTCTGTGACCGTTACTGCTAAGAAGGGCTGATGAACCGATTAGGCGGTTGTCCGTCGTCGCAGGTCATGATGTCGCCGTGTCGTCCAAAACAAAAAGAAAAGATGCCAAAATCAAAACTGAAGTCGAAGGGACAAGGCAAGGCAAGTTCGGGTTTGTGACAAAGACCGAACAGCCTGTGAAAAAAAGCAAAACAAAACTGAGCAGATTTCAAATCAACGTGTAGCAATTGATACTGCCATGTGATATGGCAGAGATCTCACTTTCCAGTCGAGACGAGACTTTCCGGTCGAGGCGCGTCGCTGTCCTTGCGGACAGGTTACCACCAGGACTGCGCACCGGGGCCGCCAGGGTTTCCGTAGGCACCACCACCACCACCGCCATAGCCGCCGCCACCGCCGCCGCCGCTGTAGCCTCCGGCCTGAGGGCCGCCGAAACCACCACCATAGCCGGGACCAGGGGGAGGTCCACCGAAGTTGCCTCCACTGCCTCCGAAGCCGCCGCCGCCGCCACCTCCGCCGCCGAACTTACGGAAATCACGGTTGGCGGCACCACCACGGCCGCCGCCGCCGCGGGATCGACCACCACGACCACCGCCGCCGCCACCGAAAGAAGACTCGCGAGCAATGGCCTCCAGGAAGGGGGGGACTTCCTGGTTGGCTTCTTTGAGAAGGTCCATTAGCTCACGGACGATACCTCGGTTACCGCGGTTGAAGAAGGCAGTGGCGATACCAGTATTTCCAGCACGACCTGTACGACCGATTCGGTGAACGTAATCGTCCACATCGGTAGGGAGATCGTAGTTGATGACGTGAGTGACATTGGGGATATCGAGACCACGGGCAGCAACAGCCGTGGCAACCAGAATGGGGCATCGGCCATTACGGAAGTATTCAAGCGCGCGCTCACGCTCACGCTGGGTGCGGTCGCCGTGAATAGAGGTGGCGGGGAAATTCTGGTTGATGAGGAAGTCGGAAAGAGAATCGGCCATACGCTTCGTCTCAACAAAGATAAGAGTCAAGCCACCGGCGTGAGTGTGGAGAATGTCGAGAAGAACAGATCGTTTGTCACCGTCCTCGACAAACTCTACCTTCTGGGTGATGTTCTCAGAGGTTGAACCAACACGGCCGACGGACAAGAAGACATAGTCCTTCAGGAAGTCTCTAGCGAGCATCTGGATGTCGCGAGGGAAAGTGGCCGAGAACATGAGAGTTTGACGGTTGGCGACGGAGGGCATATCCTCGCCTTCAACAATTCGGCGAATCTGAGGCTCGAAACCCATGTCAAGCATGCGATCGGCCTCGTCCAGAACGAGATACTTGATGTTGCACAGCGAAATGCGGCCGCGCTCGAGCAAGTCGACAAGACGACCGGGAGTGGCAACCAAAAGGTCACAGCCTCGCTCAATCTGGCGGAGCTGGGAACCAATGTCGGCACCGCCATAGACGACGCAAGGGCGAACCCACGATCGATAAGCAAACTTTCGGGACTCTTCGTAAATTTGAGAGACCAGCTCACGAGTGGGGGCTAGAATCAGGGATGTGGGGTAAGCCTTGCGTTGACGACCAAACTGGCCGGCAGCATTGGCCGGAACTTGGGACGGGCCGTTGAGGAAGGCCTGTGAGAGAATGGGAAAGAGGAAACCACCCGTCTTGCCAGAACCAGTCTGGGCACAGGCCATGAGATCGCGTCCACCCGCCACGATGGGGATGGAGTACTTCTGAACGGGAGTGGGGACCTTGTAGTGAGCCAGTTCGATGTTGCGGCACAAGTGCTCATCGAGAGGAGGGCTGGAGAATTGGTTGACAGGCTCGGGAACATCTTGGCCCGAAGCCTCGACGGGAATGTCGTCGTACTTTTCAAAGTTGATGCCCGTGTGTTGCTTGGAGGGATCATCAATAGTTCCAAAAAGCTCGCGCTCGATGCGGGGGTTAGAAGGGCCGGGAATATGCTTGCCATCACGCCACTGGCCATCGCCGGAGCCTCGAGCCGAGTAGGATTGCCCGCCGTCATTGCCATCGCGACCGCCGCCACCATGACCGCCTCCGCGTCCACTCCAGCCGCCGCGACGGTTGTTCTGGAAGGGAGGAGCCATGCCCTCAGGACCGCCGGCCCAATTGTTCGGTCGGCCACCAGGGGGGGGGAAGTTGTCGTTGCTATAAGTTGTCGTGTTAGTTTCACATGCTCTTGCGGCTTGTCTGCGTCAAGATTTTCGTCAAGAAGTAGGTATCAAAATGACTTACCCGGCCCATGCACTGCCGGCCATACCGTGAGGAGGACCGCCGCCAGCGAGCATAGGTCCAGGGACAGGTCCCGGGACCGGTCCGGGTCCGGGTCCGGGTCCATTCATTGGAGGGCCACCAGATGGTCGGTTTCGCATGTGAGGTGGGATGTATGAACGCGGCTGGCCACCGCCTGGGTGGCCATCGGCCAAGTTCAAGCCCCCCATATTGAGATGATCCGCCATATTGAGATTCGAAGTCTGATTTGTTTGGTTCGGAGGTATCGAATTATACACGTCGAGCGTATGTAGACGGCGAAATTGGTGGAAAATATTAACAAGAAATCACTCCAGCAATTGAGGAAAGAGTGAGAGTATGAAGTTTGAGGCCTGCCACTAGATGGTGACGAAGTAGATTAGAAAGGAGAGGACGAGTGCTCCTGACTTCAATTCTTTTTTTTCCGGAAACTCTTGCAACAGAAGCCGGTCCTTGCACGAATCCTTCGAAGAAACAAAAGACTTCAAAGGAAAAACCAAGGAAAGAAGGGTGATCTTCGAAAAGGACCCTGGATGTTGAGAAAGCTGAGAGAGGAGAGGTATCGAAAAGACTCGAGGGGTGTAGAAGCTGAGTTGTGGGAAGGAAAAAAAGGGACGCCGAGGCGGCGGTTGGAGACCAAAAAGAAGGCAGGGAAAAATTACTTGGCGGGTGGCTAGGGCGGGCTCGTGCCCAATCAAACAGGTCCAAATTCTTGGCCGGTTGACTTTTTTTTCTTTGCCCCTCTCGTCCCCGCCCGCTGCGAGTCCGCACAGTCCGCACAGTCTACTTATGTGCAGTAGGCACAGTAAGCTTGCGGAAAACCGACAGTAGCTCGCTCGTACTCATGGCTGGTACACAGGCGGCAGGGTACTTGAGCACTACATGCTTGAAGCCTCAAGGTACTTTACTTGCTTGAAACCCCAACATTACTCCGTAAACCGACTCAACGTCATTGAGAGAAGTCGAGCCCCAATACATAGCCTATGTAGGTATTGGTTAATCAAAAGCCTTCCCATCTCCGCAAGCTGAGCCGAAACCGTTGTGGACGCGTCAAATAGGCAATTTTCCGCCTTTGTCGTTCATTTCCGTACCGCGGTGGCTTTTTGGAGGGACACCATAATTGATCCTTCAAATCCCGATTTGTACGTCCCTGCTGGAATACGCGAGACAAGCCCGCGGGTCGGCGGCTCGCGTGATACCATGGAAGCACAAAACTCCAAATCATCACGCAAGATGCTTCGTCGTCCCACGCGACAAGTCGGCCAATCCGAGGCCAAGTGTTAGAGTTCCGATGGCATCGCATCGAATTGCCTTCCTGCTTTGCTAGCTACAGTGATTACTTAGCGGCAGCTCGATCCGTCGTCTGGTGTAGGTACCTAAGGTACCTCGTGAGTCGTCACGTCGCAAGAAGGTTCTTCACTGATCATTGATCAAGCACGTGCCATGGATACCCCTTCGTGCTTCCCAAACGGTGCGAAGCCTTTCGTGTGCAAGTCTGCCGTCAGCAGTCAGCCGCGTTTTAAGCCACGTCTCAATTGTATCTCTGAGTCATGCATACGCAATAATACGTTGTCCATCTACGCAATTTGGGTCAGGATAGTCCAAGCCGATGTAGTATATGCGGCGTCAATTGGCAAGTGAGATGCACGACCCGCAGCACAAACACCCCCTTCTAGTTTGGGAGGTTTCCATCGTGCTGCCCACCAACATCTTGGCCTTGATCGTCACCCTCAAGAAGTAGGACCCCGTCTATTACATCTTGAAAGCTAGAGCAAGTTACGACAAAGAAGAGTTCGCTGCGTTTGTAAGAGGGTACCCTCAACAACAACAACAACAACAACAACAACAACAACAACAACAACAACAACAACAACAACAACAATAATAATAACAACAGTATCAAGGACGACTTGGGTGCTGTCTTGCGTTTCTGTGCGACCCAAAACGACGAGCCTCGCAGTCGTCAGGCCTCTTCGAGCGGTCATCACCAATGCCTTAATTCTTGACATGCAATCGCTGATAGAAAGACGCCGTCGTGTTGAAATGACCCTTTTTGGCCCGTATTCATGATCTAAATACACATGCTGTCATATTCCATACCCTTCTTCAAGTACCCATAGTCTACGCGCTCTTCACGATCCGGTCGTCGTCGAACTCTATGTCGATAATCCCGTCAGCTTTAATCGCCTTGACAACCATGCCCTTGAAATCAATCGGTAATCGTCGCTTCAACTCATCTACGCAGAGCGTCAGGAGCTTGATTCCCTGTCCGAGTGTGATATCGGGGTGATGGTGCTTATCCAGGATGGACAGGCAGTAGTATCTGCAAATAATACATTAGTCCCAGTCGACAAGCCGAGATCGAAAGTTTTTGTCCGCTGGCGTTCCAGAAACCGCGCAAAAGAGGAAAACAGGCCTATCTATACGTACTGTGCATAGCCATGAGCTGCGTAGGGCACGTCGGCCAACGCGGCCAAGTAATCGAGCCAGTAAAGGTGCGGCTTGCCAGTGATGGGGTCGACTCCTCCCATCAAGAGATTGACATTGTAGGGACGACGTGATCGCAAGCTCGACGCAAGTTGGTCGCGGACAAAGTGAGCCAGCCCTGACGGTGACAAGTCGGTTTCATTTCGCATCGAATAGAGCTGGGCATTTCTTTGGATGTATTCGGCAAATTGAACTGTCGTTACGAGATATAGTTAGTCACCGCACTTCACAGGTCATGCCTCGTCATTGCCGAACATGCCGTCCCTCTGGAGATACGCCCAAATCGCTCTTCGAGCCAGGGTGATGCGGAAGATTCATGTTGTTCCGTACCTGTATCACCCGCCTCTCCTGAGAAAGCCATCAAGGTATGCTTGTTCAGCGCTCTGGTCTTGTCGTCGGATGCCTTAAGAATCGTGGCTCCACGCATCGCCGCCTTTGAGGCAGCGATGATGGTGAAGTCCTTGCCCGTGATACCTAGCAGAACCTCCCTATGTCGAGCTGTCAGTGACGCAATGCAAAGAAGCACAAGTTATGAGGACAGCTGTCTACCCACATAATGTTAGATTGGGTGGTACTGTTGCTTGTGTGATGGGGTTGTGAGGGAGATGCTAAAGTCGGAGATGGACTTGAACGAAGCTTGATTTCCTCCCGTCTCTTGCCAAGGTGATGTTTCGAGCTCGGGTCTGGGGTCTGCTAGGCTGTAGCGCTGCGCGTCAACGGAGTCTGAACGGACAGAGGAGCTTACTTGCCGGCTTGCACCCTGTCGATTGTGCCACAACTTACCGCTCAGCACATCGGGATCCGGAAGCACTATTTGCCGGGAACCCATACTGATTGGCCGCAATCTATTATCTTGGAGAGGAAAGCGGGGCCCACCATTTGCAAAGGCGCTCCACCAACTTTTTTTTTTTTGGAAGAGAAGAAACCGAGTGCAAAGGCGCAAAGTCCGATAAGTATCATGGCGAGCCTCGACCCCATATGTTAGGGTGAAAGAACGGGACCAAAAGAGTTCAAGACAGACAAACGATACCATGCCGTCCTTTTTTACCATTCCTGGCGCCCAAAAGAAGCGAAAGCGCCCTGCACAGCCCGAAGCGCCGAAGAAGAAAATCGCCGGTGCAAAAAGCACGTCTTACGGGAACAAGGCCACGAAAAGATCCGGCGCCGGCGCTGCCTCTACCAGCAAGAACGGAAACAAGAAATCAGTCAGCGCACGGGACGAGTCAATTTCTGGCAGCGACTCAGACGATGACGATAGCCTCGATAGTGCCTCTAATGCCTCGAGGGACGATGGCGACGCCAAGGATGTAGAAAATGGACAAAGCTCGGAGGACGACGAAGAAGAGACAGCGGCAGAGAAGAGACTACGTCTAGCGGAGCGCTATTTAGAGAATGTCAAGGAGCACGTGGACGAGGCTGGTTTCGACGCCGCCGACATTGATCGCGATCTTATTGCCGAGAGACTGGAAGAGGACGTGGCCGAGACCAAGGGCCGATTGTTCCGACAGCTTTGGAACCAATTGGCCGTGAAGAAGGCCTCGCAGACGTTCTTCCGCACAAACACGAACTCGGTCACGTCCATTGCTTCGTGTCCGCCCTTTGTTTACACAGCCAGCAAAGACCTCACATTACACAAGTGGCGGACGCAAGACCTCGCGCAGCACCAATTCCCGCAGACGACGCGGAGGAAACCCAAGAAGCCGGACGCTCCGCCACGAACGCGACCCGAGCTGGTGGCCTGGATCCGTGGTGACAAGCGGAAGAGCAAGGACCGAAATTACAAGAGACATACGGGCCAGATCCTGGCCGTAGCAGCCTCACCGGATGGCAAATACGTGGTGACGGGAGGCGAGGACCGCAAAATCATCGTTTACGATGCCGATACACTGAAGCCCGTCAAGGTACTAACACATCACCGCGATGCTGTCACGGCATTGGTCTTCCAGCGCGGCACAAGCCAAATGTACTCTGCATCAAGAGATCGCACCGTCAAAGTATGGAGCCTCGAAACACTGGCCTACATCGAGACGCTGTTCGGCCATCAAGACCACGTGGTGGACATTGACGCCCTCGCACAAGAACGCTGTGTCAGTGTCGGCGCACGAGACCGCACCGCTCGTCTCTGGAAAGTCATGGAGGAGACCCAGCTCGTCTTCCGCGGCGGCGGCGCCGACAAGAAAAACAACCCCCCAGGCGTCGATCCTCGCTCGCTCCTCCACGAAGGCAGCATGGACCGCATCTCCATGATAGACGACGACCTCTTCGTCACGGGCAGCGACAACGGCGCCATCTCGCTCTGGAGCCTCACCAAAAAGAAGCCCGTCTTCATCCAACCCCTCGCTCACGGGCTCGACCCGGCCCTCGACCCCCTAGCCGCCTCGGCAGAGATGCACCCCGTGCTCGAAAAAGTCGTCCCCGCGCCCACACCCCGCTGGATCACCGCCCTCAAGGCCCTTCCCTACTCCGACATTATTCTCAGCGGCAGCTGGGACGGCCATATCCGGATCTGGAAACTCACAGAGGATAAAAAGAAAATCGAGCCCCTGGGAATTCTGGGCGATGTCCTGGCCGATGTCCCCGCGGCTGTCAACGGCAAGAAAACACAAGAGAAAGGGAAAAAGCAGCCGCCCACGCCGGCCTCGCACGGCACTCCTCCCTCCCATCGCCCAATCCCCGGTATCATCAACGACATCACCATCTTTGAGCGCGGCGACCGCGGCAAAGATGGCCTCTGCATCGTGGCTGCTATCGCGCAAGAACACCGCTTCGGTCGCTGGCAAGTCCGCAAGCAGGGCGTGCGGAATGGCGGCGTCATCTTTGAAGTGCCCCGTTTGCCAGCACCGCCGCTAGCACCGCAGTCGTCCTCAGACGAGGAATCAACTTGAGGACGCAAAAGTAAACGTGAAAGCAGTAAGAAAAAAAAACATGCATTGCGACGGCCGGTGGGTAGCCATGGAATGAGCGTGAAGGAAATGACTTGTATATAGAACGCGGAGGAGGAGGGGCAGAGGTATTGAAGAATGAGGATGATGGAGGAGAGGGGAGAGTTTGATAGTACAACTCTCAATTTTTTTTTTTTGGCGTTTCGGAACTGTTGTTATCTTCTTGTTGTTGTCATAGTACCATTTGACTTCTACTCTATGCCGTTTATTCTTTCTCTTTTTCGCAAACTTCGTTTACGTTTTCATGTCAACGTCATTTATCCAATTAAAAAGATTTTTTTCTACAAGAGCTTCTCATTGAGACGTTAGATGAGATCGCCTTTTTTCTCCTCCGATTCAAGAAAAAGTGACGTCAGAGTTGTCCGTCTCGTGTCATTGCTCCCGTTCAAAGCCTCTGGATCGAGACCGCGAGGGGGGGAGCTACCCTAGGCTTGTTTATACAATTCTTTTTGTGAAAGCCACGCCATCCCTTTCGAGGAGTCCTCTCAGCTCTGACCCAAGACAGATAGAGAAAAACTACAGAGGGACTGTTAGGTCGGTGCATATTCATTCCGCGTGTCCTTCGGGAGCGCGTTTGTTATGTACCTAGCTAGTGTGGTGCTCCTCTGCGGTCTGTCAGAGACTGGAACATATTGTGAAGTTGATCCAACTCGGGCGGTATTTGCATCGCACCCTACACAATGAACAACAAAATATATTTCCGTCATCTTGTCATATATGCACCACTGCATAGTTACATCTAGCTAGGTTCTCAACTTGCAAACAGAAAACAGACTCAAATCCCGGATGGATGATTCTTGGTATTCCTTATGTTCCTGGCCCCTGACTCCTCGATAGCGATGGGCAGTAGAACATCTAGGAGCAACGCTGTCTACGTGCCGTAACGACATACGCATCAAGTACTCTATCTTACGACCGTCAAGCAATCATTCTAAACGCCGATCCCATCGCTATCCCATCGCTATGCAGAAATGACACCCATGCCATCTTCCTCATCAGACATGTCCACTCCACTCACGCTATACTCACGCACTGATCCTTCGTTCCAAAACCCGCTGCAAAGCCTCAGAAAGGTAGAAGGCAGCGACAGAGAGACCCCCCATTTATCACCTACGTCAACACGGTAGTGTACGAATTCACACTCACATCAGGTCCAAACCCCGTTCAATGCCGCAATATTTGGCTTGCGACTTTGCAGACAATGGACTTGAGCTAGAGTCTAATGGTTGAATCAAAGACTGTGATGATTCCAGTTGCGGAGACCTTCGTTTCGTCGATCTGCTTTCAACAACTGACATCACTTCTTCAATGTCCGTCGTGGAAGATTTGGTAAGCGTGCGCTTCAGCACAGTCTGGCTTACTCGTCCCTCGGTCTCGGAGGATGAGGTGGGCAGAGTCCGTACAAGATCTGGCTTGATCGGACCTTGGATCCTTGTCGTTGACACGATGGCGGTGGAGATTCCCATTCGAGATTTTGTTACTCCATCTGAGGAGGTGTCATGCTTTGTTGATGATGCATCCACGTCGTGCGCATGTGTATCGTTCCTACCACCACTGTTCTTCTGATTGTGCAAGTCTACCTCGATACGAGAAGACTTGGGACTCGCTGCGCTATTTTCCCAGGATCGCCGGCTCGGCGACTCTGCCACTGTCTCGGCTCGAGATTTTTGAGGATCGCCATCTACAGCCGCCTCGACAGCAGGACGAGTCTGAGTAATAGGTACCCTGTCAGATGTACCAGTGTCAGATAGCTTTGCGTCGGGTGGTTTCTCGCCTGATATGGTCTCATCCTTGGCCGCTCTCCCAGTGGGAAGAGCTTTTGCAGCATTGGCCACGGAACGTTTTTTGTTCTTGGCAGAGAGCGACCGCTTGAGCTCTTTTTCTTTGCTTATGCGCTCATGTTGGTCGCGCTGCATCGTAAAGAGTAAATCGCGGAGCTCATTTCGTATTTGAGATGGACGGATGTCCCACCCCAGGGGCTCTCGTTGGAGTAACTTCCGTATAGTCTCATCTGGGTCCTTCATAAATGAAGCTATGTACCCTATGATATAGACTCCACAATCGCAGAAGTTGTCTTGTTGAGGAATCTTTTTGGCAGCCATGCCATTCGGCGGCGTGACCAAGTCGACCCCTTTTTTCTCCTTGGCTTCAGCAATCAGATAGTCTCTGAGCGCCCTGAGGGTGGAAGGATGAGAGCTGGCCAAGGAGTCTAACGTGATGATCCTTGGTGCTCTGTAATCATGATGTCGCTGCGCTGCGGCACTCGTTATATTGTCAGGCGGTGCCGCTGTTTTCGACACTGGCGACACGCTCTGCATTATATTTGAAGAGGTCATGGGCGACGATGGATTCCTCATGTCCGCTGAGCGTTGCTTCGTGTCACCATCCCGTATGGTCACGTCACACATGTGCTGCTCAATGGCTGTTATCCTAGGCGATGATTCCTCAACATGCTCAGGCTTGCCTTCATCTTTGCTCTCCTGGGGGATACCATTGACAGCATTGGGCGCGTTGCATATGATTGCCAGGTACCAGTGTGCGTGTTCGTTGACTGGTACTACGATATAATCGTATGAGAGCACATCAACTTTGGCAGTCCAAGCTTTGACACCGTCATAGTTGATCTTGCCCTTCGTCGATCTCAACTTCTCGAAGAAGAAGGTGTTGAAGAAGTAAACCCGACGAAGGAGTTCGGGACTGTTTCTTTCCAAGTTGTGCTGCATATATCGAATAAAAAAGCTAATGAGGTTATCATTGAGAAACTGGCCTTCGTCTAAACGAAGAATGTCGCCGACGTCGACCGTTGCCCTGTCCTTTCCAGTGGCCGGAAAGACCAGGGACTGATGCCACTGGGCTATCCATGTCGGGTTGTTGTCGCTCCAGCGTTCTGGACTTTCTTCTCGCGAAACCTGAGTAGGAGCAGACCTTCGACTTCGCCTCAGTTCTGGCTCCTTAGCCGTTTCATTGGCCACAGCAGGTATCTTTTCTTCCGGATATCTTCTGGACAGTCCTTGTTCGTTTCTCATTGACCCTCGCATCTGATCAACTAATTTCACCGCGCGGCGAGAAGGAGCACCCACGTCATCTTTGTCGCTTTGCCGATTATGGATAGCCGTTTCGGGCTCTTTCTGTTGTGTACCGTGAGGCAAAGACGCCGGGGCAAGGCTCATAGTGCTCATGCGATACCTTTTTGCCTGATTCCAGGCCTGCTCCCATTTAGTTTCGAGTTCATGTCTACAATACATGATTAGCCAGGGTATTGTAGTATGGAAAAGGGCATGTGGCATCGAGATATGGGACTCACTCGGGTATTTCTACCAATCGGTCTTGATTCGTGGCCTTGACGAGCCTTAGCACATCGCAATGATCCTTCAATTCCAGCCACAAATTGCTTTCGGACTTGTGTGATCGAGGCCTCGTCACATGCACAAAATGAGTTTGGGTGGCGGCATGCTCGATCTTGGTGACTTTGTCCAAATCAAAAGCCAGCCAATCCAAGGGGGTTTGGCCATCGCGAGTGCGCTTGGATGATGGATACAATGAACCACCCTGAGCTTTGTGGAGGAAGAGCGGGCATTCATCTTTGACCCCATCAAATATACTCTTTCCAGAGACGGCCCTCTTCACGTGAACATATAACCCCGCCGACACCGTGGACTGAGATGGTTTGGGGCGCGGTTGCGAAAATTGGCTGGGCTGGATGTCGCCTCTGGAAGATGTGTGTTTCTCGCCGAACCGATCCGAGAAGTCTGTCATGCGCCGCTTCTTCCGGTACTGAACGTGATCCACTTCGTCTTCTGACTCTATTGATTCAGCCAAATGTTGAGCTCGAGGACGCTTGAAATGCGGACTACTTGTCTCCGTTTGCATTCCCGGTCCTACACGATCCGAGCTGGGCTTTGACGTTTGTGGTCCATGCTCTGCCAAGAGAGTATCAGGGGCCTCTACCGACTCCAAGGTATTGGAGCGACCTGAAGCGCCAAGAGGGTCGCTCGAGTCCTTTCCAGCAGCGTCAAGCGTATTACGGTGGACTGATGACAACCGGCTCTTTCTTGTCCGAGACCTCCGCACGGTACTGCTCTTCGGCTGAGCATGGCGAAACTCTTCCACACCAACACGCGCGACCTTTGGTTTTCCAAGGCTCGAAATACTTCTTATGTCATAGAGTTCATCTTGGGAATCGCTACGTGCGATATCGTGGGTCTCTTTAGCACGCTGTCGCTCGGGAATCGGAAAGAAGCGGCTGCGCGTGGTGTCTTTTGTCGCGTCATTGACATTACGCCGTCTTGACTGAGGGCTTTCACTGGAATGATATCGCGGTACCAAGGGCGGCGGAGGATGGGTAAGAGTGTTCAGTCCTCCTGCCGTAGCACCGTTGATCTCTCTCTATGGGATGATCAGTCTGGTGCCTGTTTGTTTCCATCCGCGTGTACGCCTTACCAGCCGTGATAGGGACATGTTATCAGTAGCGCTCCTGGTGCAAGAGAAGAATGTAAGTAAGCAAGGCACGTATGCAGTGAGGTTGATTAAATATACGAAGGCGTACCCATAGTCAGGGAAGGAGTGCGCCTCGGAATAGTATCGTGCGAGCGGGCTAACGTTAAGATGAGCATAGGAGCGATCGCAAGAGTAGATTAAGTATTGTAGTCAAGTGGACGTACTCCCATGAAGAAGGCCGGCGCCGCCTCTCCTCCTCCTCCGGATGAGCCTTCGCGCCAAGATGGTTCGTGCCTCGAGAGCTATCCAGTTTCGGATCGCAGACAGTTCGTCCTGCACATCGACCTGTTCAATCGAACAGACGGGCTGCAGTGTCGAGTTTGCGGGCATGAGGCGTCGGTGAGGTATAGAGGTATGGGCGACAAAGCCGACGATTTCTGTGCAAGAACAATTGCTTGGATAGTGGGGCTAGCCAAGAAGATCGAACAGGGATCCAATGAAAGGGTTCGCACGCTAACTTATAACGGCTTTTTGCCGCAAAGATTACATTAGGTACCTAGGTACATATGTATGTACATACATACCTCTTGTACGGAGTACCTAGGTACCTTACGCGTAGGTACCTATGTACAGTGTAACGGAGTCCGTACATATCGTCACCTCCATGATCCATCCAGTGGCATCCACTCGTCAACGAACGGCAATACGCAAATGAACAACGCGAGACTTACCTGAACACACGACTTAGAGCAGCCAGTCCGCCTAGGTCGTCTTACTCGTGTGAAGAAAATAAGCGAGATTGCCGTGTCGCTGTTGATGGCTGATTTGTCCTCGATCGAACGTCGATGCTGTGGCATGCTTGTGACGAGTGCTTGAGGGCTGTTTCCGTCAAAAGTGGCAAACATACATATATACGGAATGTGAACGCGCGCGACTCGATGCAGGGATATGAAGGGGAGTTGATGAACGCGAGAGGCCGTGAGAGAAGACGCAGAGAGATGAATGAGCCAACGTGATAATACAGTCCGCCTCTCGACAACCTGCTGTGCCACGTTGGCCTGTCAATCCATGCATTGGAGCCCATCGCCGAAACTCACGGTTCCTACACCGTTGCTCTATTTGCCTTTTCTCGTCACAAGTCACAACTACCCGTGGACGTAAACGGAATTTTGCCTCCCGAGTGTAATTGACGCCGGGCACAAGGTGCAGTCCAGTTTGTTAGCAAAGCACGCGAGGTCAAGGAGTATATGGCAAGGAAAACTTCGGGCAACCTCTCCAGCTAAAGCCTAAAGGTGTTTGGGGGTCGCAAGCAACACACAAAAAAGAAACGCAAACAATGTTCCGTGACAGAGCATCTACATCTATAAAGGGTGGCCCTCTTTTTTTCTACTCGGACCCATCACCTACCTATTGCCTTGATGATCGCGGCTCCTGCATCTGGTGACTCTGGTCCATGTTGAATCGGAACTGAGGCGAGATAGTACAGCAACAGAAATTGGTGTGTGATGCTACCGTTTCCCAACTTATCACTGTTCCTCGGATCAATGTAGGTACGTACATACGGCCTATCCTCCAGATGCGTTACGACGTAAGAATACCCCGCCTACCCGTCAGACAGACGGGAAGCGGCCACTGTCAACGACAAAACATTAGCGGAGGTAGGTAGTCTTGTCGGTCCTCCAGGTTTCATGAAGACGTGGTTGGAGGGCAACGTTCACGTCGCACGAGCAACAAGGCCCTACCTATCCAAACTTCAACGGGGCACAGAGAAGGTTGGGAAAACTTCATCCTCAACATTTTGCTTTTCCCATTCTTTCGATTTTCTCGACTTTCGGTCTTTGTTCACCTCGAACAGTAACTTATCCACATCGCCTCCTCTAGCGAAAAGTGTCTTATCCGCGGAACCAAGGCGATCAACTGACCTCGCGTTGGTTGCGGCGTTGTCGAGTTACGCGAACTTACGCGAACACGTCATCTCACCAATCGACAGGTGTCAGGTCGGCTTGAGATTTCTGATATGAATAATGCCGAGACAGCCAGTAGACCAGATTTCCCTCCTGCGGGAGAGCTAAAGCTTGTTCTACGGCCACGTGCGCACTGTGAGCAAGTGTGTCCTTTTCAGTCCGGCGCTCACGTCAGACTCACGGAGATGTTGCAGTCGTTGCTGGATTTCTTCGACGAGATTGAAGAAGAGTCGCGGGAAGATTTTACAGACTTCGGACAGGGGCTTGATGCACTGGGCCTCAATGTGACCATAGTGTGAGTGACGCCTCAATAGATTTCCTTCTTACGACCGGTGGTGGGAGCTAACTGTGACTCTAGCAACAGAAACTTCATGGCAAGGATGAATAACAGCACCGTGGTTCACGAATATGAGCAATTGACGCCCTTATACAGCGTCTTGACTGGGGAATTACTACCCAATTGTCCTTCGACTCTGAGAGAGCTCAATGCGGTGCCCGGTGAGTGTAGCAGTAGCTCCGTTAGAGGTAGATATTTTACGGGTTACTAACCGTGACGTGATTGGCAGCAGGTGATATTAAGGCCGTCTTGATCGAGCTGGGCGAGGTCGCCGTGCTGGATCGAGAAGGTGACAAAAGGAGGCAGCTTGAGACCGCCTTCGGTGTGAAAACACGCGCGGTCCAAACAGGACAACGGGCCACAGGTATGAGGCTCCGTAGTAGGGAGCTTCAGCCTTCCACTTTCGAAAATGTGAACTGGACGCATATATAGTAAAGCGAGGTCTACTACTGTTTAGTCTCATGACGTTGATGCAAGAAAGAGGCGCAAAGCGAGGCTCTATGAAGTTTATAAACATGTGATTATGCCACACGGCTGGACACGGCGTACACGGGGGTGGGCGAATGATTATGAAGCTCTATCAAGTACCAAGAGCAAGAGCAAACTATTAGTCAAGAGGCTTCATGACTTTCTTCCCCGTGCTCAAGGTGCGCTCAACCCAGCTTCCGTGATCGGTGCTGTCGACCCTCAAGTCCTCGAAAAGCCCGCTATTTGGAGTACACCAATATCTGATCTCGGTGTGGAGACGCCGCTCTTTTCACTCGAATATCCGTCGCTGTATCCTTCGTATCGCCCATTAGTGCAAACCACTGTTCCGGAATCTCCGAGTCTTTCAAAGTATTCGACGGACTCGCTGATTGATCTGGATTCACTTCATCACAGATGCTCTGCTCTTTTGAAAATGTCTTCAGAAGTTCAGAGCGTCCACCTAGGCATCCTAATGATCAACAGAGGAGCGTCTCGGCAAAGTGTAAGAAGCCTGCAGTGGAGAGTGGCAGAGATATCGGTGTTCTCCAGACTCCATGGCATATCTAAACAAGGTACGGAGTAGATGAGGTGAAATGATTCTGAGAATGGTGATGGGTTTGAGAAGGCTTGAAAGACACACACGTGTCACACCAATTAGCAATACGTAATACATAGTAACGATGATGAAGCCGCAGTGGGAAGTTACAGTAATTTGCAAAAGACTTCATCCTGCGCTCGAACTGTTGCACAGAAGCATAGGCGCCTGAAATTGGCCGCTCGATTGTGCTGTACCTAAGTCCTCCTATGTATCCCGCGAACTATCGATGCGCCACCTTCATGGTGCAACAAGTGCAACTTGACCTCATCCCGTGAGGACTTGGGCCAGACACGAGTCCGCTTTGATCATCACAAATACGATAATTCCGCAGAACCCTGTACACCGGACTTACCTCTTACTGCGGAAGACTTCAGACTTGCCGTCAATCAACTTGAGCGTTGTGCGTACCTATCCGTCGTCAATAACGGCTTTCAGGTTATAAAGACGACGCAGGATCTGACGGCTTGATACAATGATATGCAGCAAGGAATACAACAAGTGATTCGATAAGGTCTTCTAGACCTCGGAGAGATACTGGATGCGTTGCAACCGATGTCGGGAGCTAAGCGATTGAGTAGGAACATAAACCTCAAGGCACGTATGCAAAACAGCATCGTGATACGCGAGAAGTGTGTCTTTAAAACCTCCCACAGTGTGATTACTGGCGCACTAATCACATAGATTTCATTAGGGGCACCAATGTCACACTCTCGCGTACGACGATGCTGTTTTACAACCGCGCCTTCAAGTTCACGTTCCCACGGGGATGATTAGCTCTCAATACCGGTCGTAACAAAGAAAGATTGAGTACCACTCGCAATGGAGTCAAGTTGAGATCTAACGGATGCATTTTCTCTCCAAGATGTACGAAACCTCGTCGCATCTCTTCCTTCACCCCTCCCAAAAAAATGATCCATCGGTGCCTGCATGATCGGCATGACATGAGCGCCATTATCGATGACGGGCGATGCGGCGGCAAAGTTACACCCCCTTCCGCAGCAAGAGAGAAGTCTAGTGTACTGGGAGTCGCGGCATTCTCCATATCTGCGATGGTGAGAACCGCCTCGTGTGCGGCATTTACTCCGTTGAGGATGTAATGAGGTCATGAGGCCGAGACGCACTACCTAGGTAGGTAGCTAGATGACTTCAAAGTTCAGGGAGGAATGTGGCTCACGCCGCTCGGATGCCACGAGTAAAAGTTACAACACCGCGCATGGTCAGGTGACCGTCGTTGGTTTCACAATGTATGGATGGGCAAGCGCGTCTCTTGCCGCTTGGCCGCGTTTCCTGGGAAGAAACACTTTGTTCGCTCGAAAAGTCAATGTTGGATATGAACATAGTAGAAAGTAAAAAAACTTTCAGGGGTTATGAAGGAGAATCAAGTTGTCCCAAGTTCCAACCCCGCTGAGGTTTTTATAGGGTAAAAAGCTGCAGCTGATCGGACTCCGGAGACTTGCCTCAGGTTGCCTGCCTCTAACGTGGGTCGTTCCTACGTCATCATTCATGGCCCCATGGGTAACGATGCGGGGAAAGCTTGCGATTTGATCGCAAGTCGCAAGTGCAACCACGCGTTTCTTGGAGAAGCCTCAGCCCTGAACTGAACCTCTGCTTCTATCCATGGACCAATAACTAGAAAAATTGGACGCGGCACAAACCTAGGACAATGCTCCAGAAGCTGAAACGTTTTCGAAGACACAAAGAAGACAGCGATTACGACATGCATACCTAGAGTCGAAGACGCCCTTGGGCATGTCGACGCCCACGACTTTAGAGTTTAGACTGGGTCGCTCGAAATCCTCTATTGCCTACATGTACGGCAAAACCAGCGGTACGAGACCATTTCTCCTCTTGGAGGTAGCCGAGTAAATGAGTATCACGGGGTCGCCAGAGAGCTCCTCTCATCGAGAACGAGCTGCGTAACAGACTTTTGTTTCGTTCAGCGTTTCGAAAACTGGCTCCCGTTTTCGAAGATGTGGGTGAGGAAGTCCCCGAGGGCCCCTAGGAAGGCAGTTCCTTTGCCCGGGAACTGTGAGGTATGTATACCATATTACATATAACGACAACCCCGAAGCTCTTCAGGGAGGGCCCGAGGGATCAGAGACGCCGCAGTGTCCCCTGCCAAGTCGTCGAGGGCCATCAGTCTCCTCCACGGGGCAAGGGCGCGAACAGCAGCATCCGTGAGTAACTGGGCGTCCCCGCCGTTGAGAGCCTGACGTGAGCTCAACCATGAGCTTTGTGGAAGGGAGCATTGCATCTTGCCTGGATACATCGTGCTCTGTGGGACAGTGTGACCAATAAGCCCTGACTCTTGAACTCGGCGGAGCTGCGCTTGGCACAAATGACACTCTCTTTGTCTTGATGGCGAGAGCTGTGCACATTCCGGAATTATACTCCTTAAGTGGTTTGAAACAGCCTCGAATGATGTGGCCAGTCGTTGGAGGTAGATGGTACTTCCACCCACGTTGATGTGAGTGCTGCTGTGCCGCGTTGGCCAGTCAGTCGATGGTTATATCGACAGCATAGGTAGGTACATATGTAATTACAAAAAATCATTGCTGTTGTTTACCTCCAATTGCAAACACCACCATGGAACGTGGATGGACGGACAAGGCAGTCTACTCCGAAGTTGGAAAGCAAACGAGGTCAAAGTCTAAGATGATGGGCACGTGGTCTGAACAAGGCGCCGCGGACGGAAGCGTGGGGTGATGAGGGTCTTGGCACCGGTCCGCGAGAAATTGCAGCGACGTGGCCCCTGAACGATTGTGGGGAGCAGCTGCCGAAGCCGTCCGTCTGCAGTGTGCGATCACGGATGGGAATCATGGGATTGGCTGCAAGTCTGCAACCAGTGGACATGCAATTCGTGCATTTACCTATTACGGAGTACATAACTATGTACCATTGTACAGGCTACAGCGCCCAGGAACCACCACATTGTCCAAAAGCGTGTTGAAATGCAGAGCACAGGAGGAGCATTTGAGCCGAGCCGTTTTCAGCTCTCTCCGTAGGTATAATTTGTCCGTTTCGCAGCTCTCGCCGACCGTCAACCCATTTATTCATCCACTGCCACTGCCAAAGTGTCCTAGGTATATAGGTAGGTAATGTGTACATAAATCATAATGCAGTGCCACAAATCATAATACATACCTGTTGGGGCCAAACAACTGCAGTCTGCAGAGTGCAGCTTCGTATGTACATACCTATGTACATATGTACTCAGGAGTCAGGAGTCGCCTGTCACCTGTGCGCCACTGCTGCCATTGTGGGCCCACTTTTGTTTTCTCCATGATCCATCATCCCATTTCGAGCGCACTGCCTTCGCCCTATCCCGCCCTGCTTTTGACCACCTCCCCCTTTATTGACCTTGTTCGTGAATCTTTCTCCCGAAGAAGTCCAACTACACCCGCTCGTTTCTTCGTTGGCAAGTGCAATTGGAAACTCGTCGACCGTCAACATGGCTGCGCAGTCTGGAATTGAGGCCGCGTTGGCCAAGATCATGGAGGTAGTCCAGAAGCAGGTACGTTTTAGCTCGTCTTTGTACGTGCATCGAGATGACACGGTATCGGCTTCGTCCAGGGGCAGCCAGCGGCACCCAGTCAGCACCCAGCCGATGCGGCAGACTGCGACAGAATGCTACAACCCGCACAGGCAATTCAGACCACGATACTAACTGCATATCATCATGGTTCCCTGGACGGGTTCCTTGTGGTTTTTTTCTCTCTGTTTTAAATCAAACGTAGAATGAGGAAATGTCACAGCTGCGCCATGAGTGCGCACAACTGCGGCAATCCAATGCCGACATTTCGATGCTTCTCAGAGACTCTGTCCTGGTACGTTTTTGTTCTATCCCTGCCTGGTCGGTCTGTGGCAATTTCACCACCACTTCTTTCAAAGCATTGAGCACGCCTCATGCGCTTTCTCTTGCAGCCTCGCATTACTTACATGGTTTCCATTTCAAGAATCATCATGACGGCCCCCTGCGATCCCTCAGCCCCCATCCTCAAACCACGCTGTCTCCCGCCAATAGATACATCCCGCCACCATCGCCCAGCCCGCAGTGGACGGTCCCTGCCATGGACCGTGAAGTTGACGGCTTCTACGTCATTATTCCTGCCGGTGGTGCTGGTACGCGTCTCTGGCCTCTGTCCCGAGAGAACCACCCCAAGTTTCTGCTAGATATCGATCTTTCGGGCCGCAGCTTGCTCCAGTCGACGTGGCGCCGTCTTGTTCCTCTGGCTGGTGCCAGCCGCATGACTGTCGTTGCTGGCCCCTCCCACTCGGAATCTATTCAGAAACAGTTGCCTCAGCTCGAGAGCTCCAACCTGTTCACTGAGCCCGGCCCCAAGGACTCCATGGCCGCCATCGGTCTTGCCGCTGCTGTTCTTCTGAAGCGCGACCCCGAGGCTGTCATTGGATCCTTTGCCGCGGATCATATGATTGCAGGCGAGGATGCGTTCCTCAACTCCGTGACCGAGGCCGTCAAGGTCGCCAAAGAGGGCTTCCTCGTTACCATTGGTATCGCTCCTTCACACCCTGCCACAGGCTTCGGTTACGTCAAGCTCGGCGACAAGCTGAATATTTCCAGCGCGCCCACCGCCCGTCTCGTGAGCGCGTTCAAGGAGAAGCCTGACGCCTACACGGCTGCCAAGTACATTTCCTCGGGTAACTACCGCTGGAATGCTGGCATGTTCGTCACCAAGGCCTCTACCTTGATGGAGCTTGTCAAGGAGTACGAGCCTGATCTGCACGACAGCTTGACCCGGATTGCTGATGCTTGGGAGGACAAGGCGGAGCGAGAGGCCATACTCAACGAGGTGTGGCCCAAATTGGAGAAGCTGGCCATTGACAATGCCATTGCCGAACCAGCTGCTGCTGAGGGCAAGGTTGCTGTTATTCCAGCTACCTTTGGTGCGTTTTCCCCTAGACTCGACACTGATATCTCTCCCAATCCGAAGCGCCAACCACTGGGCACTGGCTTACATTGCTTTTTCTCATGCAGGTTGGGACGATGTTGGCGACTTTTCCTCTCTCGCTGAAATGCTTCCCGCCGAAGTCAACTCGCCCAGAGTTTTGGGAGACCGCAACCTTGGTATGTACATGAATCCGTTTCCGATTCAAAACACGCCTAGACCCACAATCGACCTCATGGCTAATGGATTATTGCAGTCGTTGCTCAGCAAGCCGCCGGTGGCATTGTCGTACCCGGATCCGGCCGTCTGATTGCTTGTCTAGGTGTTGACGATCTTGTAATTGTCGACGTCCCCGATGCGCTCATGGTCACGACCCGTGCTCGTGCGCAGGAAGTCAAATCGCTTGTTGCTAGCTGCCGCAAGGCCGGCTTCAAGAAGCACATGTAATGCGGCTCGAGCTGTGCCGAACACACTGATGATGCTCTTCGAATTGGAAGAAGCCAAACTACAGAACTTTGCGAATCAAAAATAACAATCATGGCGCCGGGAACGGGCCATTGAGGGGGTCAGCGCACCCAACATACGAAAATCGTAGTCATGTACACTAGCTATTCTTCTCAGCTCTGATATTTAAACGCTTTTAATACTACTCCTTTGCCACAGAACAGGCGCTAGCATATTATATTGACAACGTCAACGTCAACGTCAACGTGATATCTGTCCTTAAGTCGAGCAATGTACCCCTAAATATCCCAACGGTGGCCCGTAATTTATGCCAAGAAGACCGCCTTGAAAATCGTGATGAACTCGTCCTGCTGCCTCGGCTCACGGTGAAGGCTGATCTACAAGTTACAACCTCTTCATACATTTATGCATGCACAGTGGGTTTTTGTCCATCTTGAACCCAGACATAGAAAAACTACAAGCTGTTAAGACCCAAGACATGACAATCGCAGCGAGACGGCGTAGGAATAGGTACGTACCCTCCCTTTGGGGTCCCTTCCCTCCAGCCTCCGCCCTCCATCGATGATGGGAGTCCAGGCTTCCGAGTCCCGCCAATGCCGCCATCCACATGGTCGCCCCACATCAGTCGAGCTCCTTATCTCCGGCCCTTGTTCCCGATATCCTACAAGTTATCAATGCAAACTGTCATCAACCCCGCGAGTCAAGCCAAAATAGCTTTCCCTCGCCATGTGCCGCAACAACTTCATTCTCCCCAAGAACTGAGCCCACCCGACAACAGCACACACACACAGACAGAAGCACGACGACCGGAACGCCTCCCACTCCCGTCGCCCCGCGCACAATCTCGCGCGCATAAAGCACACAGCCATGCATAGCTCCTTTACCCGCATCCAGAATGCATTCGGCTTCTTCACAACCGTGGCCTGCGTGCTAGCAGCCTTTATCGCTGCGACGGATCTCCTCGCCGTGCGGTCACCAAGCGGGACGATCATCCCGACGAATCTCCAAGTGTATGTATGAGCAGCCACATCTTTCTCGTCCCGTCCCATGTTCCATCTCCCATCCGGCCTTTCAAGTTCGAGATGGCGAACCTTCCTCCTCCTCCTCCTCCTCCTCCTCCTCAATAGAGAAGGCTATGATGAAAACCATGAAGATCGGAAAAGAAGAATAAAAAGCAAATTAAAGCAAGGCTAACAGATGTTTTCTTTTTTCACAATGTAAAAGAGTCAAAGGCCGCCCTCACTACTACTCCTCCAAAAAGGAAGAATACGCCATCATCAAGTTCTCTCTTGACGCGGACCTCTCGTCCCTGTTTACATGGAATACAAAGCAGGTCTTTGTGTATGTCACGGCCGATTGGCCCCCGACTGCCTACGCGAATGCGACCAACTCGGCTGTGATATGGGACACCATCATCACGAACCCGAGTGCGGATCATTTGAAGAATATTGGGCCGGTGGCGATGAAGAAGCTTAAGAAGAGTGCGGAGGGGAAGGTCATCGATCCGAGTCGGTATGTTACAACGCTTTTTTCTTGGGATTTTTTTTTTTTTTGTTTGTTTGTTTGTTTGTTTGTTTGTGTGTTCTTGTTGTTGTTTTACAGGAGGGGGTGTTGGGGGGGTTTTGCTCGTGGAGTGGAAAAGATCTGCCACAACGCGGGGGATGCTGGGCGACACACACACATACATACATACATACACAAAAGAGGAGGATTACCTCCGTTAGCATACAGCACAGTCTGCTAACGTGATCTTCCAAAGCGGCCTCCTCAAACTCAAGAACCAACGCCCTAAATACCAAATCACCCATCCGAGCGGCCATATCGCCCAGGTCGACAACGTCATCCTCAAGCTGCACTATAATGTCCAGCCCTGGGTCGGCCTTCTGACGTGGAACATGGCCGAAACGCTGGGCTACTGGCGGGCGATGGCCGGGGGTGTCAGCGAGGCATTTGCTTTTCCGGCCACGAAGGCCAAGAGTGCGGAGAAGAAGAAGGGGAAGAAGGCTTAAGTGACGGAATCGGGCGCAGATGGGTAGATAATAGGAAAGCCATGGCGCGATGAGGGCGCGCAAGGGTCGTCGGGGGGAAAGTCGAACTCAAAAAGTGTTGGTGGCTTGCAAAGGCAAAGTGATACATTAGGTTCAATGGACATCAATGCGTATGCATCTATTCTACTATTACATGTGAGCGGCGAGCCTCGTATGAATCTATCCCCATGCATTGCGCCGCATCTATGGTGATTCCAGGAGCAAATAGCAACAAATAGGAGCTCGACTCCCAAAAGTATGCCCAACAAATGATACAGCCATCCATCCGCATCTAATAATAAAAGACTGACATCATACATGCATCATCTCTATCTCACACCATCACAGCCGAGTACATCGTGACCAACGACTGACATCATGTCCGTGATGACACCTTCATCCCGTCGATGCCCGTATCCTTTCCACCTCACACTAACTATTACCTCGTACATGGAAAACCAAGAACTATCTATAAAAGTACAGAACGAAATCCCTAGCCCTGAGCTGGAGCACTCGGAGACCCTTCCCCATTGCTGTTGCCGGCTTGACCTCCTCTGTGAGGACCACCCCGGCTTCTGCTCCCACGGCCACGGCCACGGCCACTTCCTCCGCGAGGGTTGGTCAAATTCGCAGGAGGCGGAACCCGGTTGTACTTGCCTTCGGGCTGTTCCCAGCTGGTTTGAGCTTGGAAGCCACCTCGACTACGACCACGACCACGACCACGACCACGACTGTTCACGCTTTGTGCGGGAGGCGGTGATGTCTCATGGGGTTCTGTCGTGCGAGGCGGACCGTTGCGATACACCAACGTGCTATGGATCAGATTAGGCACATTGTCCTTGTGGCCTCCGCTAACGCCTTCGGCATTGTTTCGAAAGCCGTTCGCGTGGCCAATTTGGTGGACATTTCCGGTGCCGTTTCCGTTCTTGTAGGTATAGTCGTTCCCATTTCTGGAACCGTTGCCATTGCCAAAACTGCCACGCTGAGGACCTCCGTTCAAGTTGCCTCCGCCTCTGCTGAAAAAGTTCCCATCAGGCGGGCCACCTCCGTTTCCGAAGCCACTGCGCTGGTATCGCCCGTTCAGATTGCCTCCGCCCCTGTAAAACGAGTTCCTATCAGGCGGACTGCTTCCGTTGCCGTTGGATGCGCCTCGCCAGTTGCTACTGACAGCACCTCTCCAACCGCCGCGAAGAGGCGCTGGTGCTGCGGCATCCTTGTACTGGGGCACGCCGCCAGCACCGTTCCAGCCCGCTGTCGGGATGGAAGTCACTCGCTTCTGCTGTGACCTGCTCGACGCAGAAGCGACCTGCCTGTCCGTAATGTTCAGAACCGACGAAGCGGCCACAGTCTGCCCACGGAATGCAGGCGCTCGGTCACCTAAAGTGGATCCACTCATGAAGGTCGTGTCCCAGACGACATCTAACAAAAGGGCGGTAGCAGTTCTACTGATGCCGACGACTGTGCCGCTCGTCGCCAGAGGCACCTTGCCAGAATCCGCAGCAAAAGTGACACGATCACCCAAGGCAAACTTCTGATTTCTCAGGACGACTTCAGCGTCACAGGGTTTTAAAATCGCAGCTCTGGGAACTCTGTTGAGCTTCTTGATTTCGGTATCCTGTGTGGCTTGGTAGGCTTGCTCCCCTGCGGCTGCCAAAGCCATGACCACTTCAGAGTCAAGCTGTTCCGCTTCAAGAGGGACTCTCTCGAACTTCGACATTTCTTGCTTCTTCAGCCATGCAGCCATATCCTTCACTCGCTCGGACGCAACGGCAGGGTCCTTCCACAAATCGGAGTCGCTGATCTCGCTCCTTTGCGGCTCACGTTGAATGGCAGCGAAGAAGTCGGGAAAGGCCACCATGTAATCCGCAATCAGCTTGACAGCCAGTGTGCTGAACTCCCAACCGGATTGAGACTTTCGAGAGTAGCCCAAAACTTTGAGCTTTCGACCCTCAAACTTGAGATTGAGGCCCAGATTCAACTTCAATCCTGCCGAAGTACTGATTTGGTATGACGACGTTATTTTGCTGAGTATCAGGGGGTGAATACTCAGTTGCTTCGCGACAGCGAAGGAGGGGGTGTAGGGGTTGTTTCGTTCGGCCTGATAGATGATGTATTTGGCGAACTCGCGTTCCCTTTGCTTGGGAATTGACACCACCACCTCGGCTTTGCCATCGACGTGGCTAGTCACCGCGAGCGGCCGCCCGAACCCATATTCTCCCAATAAAAAGGCTCGAGTGCCTACAGGGAACTCTTCCTCAATGGGAAGCGCTTTTCTCTCGATGAACCGCTCGTCTTCGTTGACGACCTCGTCGACAACCGTCTGGGAAGCGTACAGACCGCGGACACTAGGATTTTCCGCATATTCCTTGATCAAAGCACCCTCTTCTGTCTTGATCAACCCCTTGAGCATGTGAACGTGCACCAGGCACTCCACCTGCCCGATATTAACACCCAATCGACTGGAATGCCAGGTCTGCAAGAAACTGGCTTCCTTGGAAAAGTCGGCAGCCTCTCGATTTGAATGGTCTCTTGTCACAATGTCCTTCCCGTTGTCAGAAAGCTCAAAAGTGAAGAGTTCATCTTGAACCTTGATGATCTTAGCCTCCTGGAGAAAAGGATAGCCCACGTAGCACTGCTGACCCAGCTTGGCCTTGAACTTCTCAATGCTCGTGCGGAGATGAGTATCAGTCAGTGTAACCACGACACTGGGGTTTCGACTTTCATGCTGGAAGACCTTGACGCCATGGTTCTCGGTCAATTGTGCAGTGTACGGCAGCGTGTGCATGGTTGGAAAGCCGGCTAGGGCCTCAACCTTGACTAAAGCTCCGCTCGTCAACCCAGACACGTACTCCAGACCCTCAATAGAAGGTAGATCAAAGATATTCTCGACGCAATGACAGTTCGATACCTCAGGGAAGATGCCGGGGAGCGGTGAGGGATAGGTAAAGTCGATTTGGTGCGAATATGTAAACTTGAGAGGCACACCAAAACCATTTCGAGCCTTTTCATCGGGCTCCAAGTCCTCATTTTTGGTAGCCATTGCATCGAGAAGTCGCTTTTCATCAATAAATGGAATCTTGACAACAGCTTCCCACTCCATTTTTTTGCCATTCATATCCAGCTCAAAATCTCGTGGGTAGAAATCAATGATGGGCGAGTTCGGGTTTGTCATCAGATCATGATAGACCTTGGGAACAATCTTCTTACTTCTGTCGGGCAAGACACCCATGAGTTGTTCGTAAGGCTTGAACGGCTGACCTTTCTTGAAGTTGAGATCAGCTCCCAGCCCCTTTACGACATCTGTTTCAATTAGTCGTGGCGAACTAAAATGTATACAGAGTGAGCAAAACTTACCAGATATCAGTGGAGCGTAATGGTAACGGTAGAACCAGGGCCATGATGCGATGCCCTTGTAATAATAGAATAGGACCCATTGGAGACCTTCGACATAATTCTCGCAAAGGCCCTTCTGCTCCGACGCGTATTTCTCGGAGTCCCATTCCGGGAACTTCTGAAGGTAATACTTGGTCTTCCATCCAGCGTATTTGTCTTGATAAAGCTTATCATAATGCTGTCGCGCATCCTCCGCGGTCATGTCCACGACCGTGGCTTTATCGTATGATTTGATGACACGATAAGCAGCCCAGGTTCCTTCCTCTTCTTCCTCGTCGTCTTCCTCGTCGTCATCGCCATCTTGTTTGCCAGGTTTGGTGGGGAACGAGAGTACGAGGTGACGATTAGCATCTTCATCATCCTTAGTTGCCCAGTCAAGATGCATGGCGTCAGCGATATCCTGCACAAACTTGCGATCCGCAGCTTTCAGTTCGTATCCGAGATCCAGTGGCTCATCGGACCGTTTCGAAACGTATGGCCGCAGCTTTTGTCTCCAAAGGTCCCGTTGAGCCGATGTAATGACCAGTTGACCAGTCTTTGTGTCCTTGCATTTCGCTCCGTTTTGGGCTTCCAGCTTCTTCTCCATCTGTTTAGAGACGAACCACTTTTCATTCGAAACATCCATTTCAAACGAGCTCAGTTCCAGCTTGTTGAGTTCGGTCAATAGCTTGTCCAGGCGAGACATGTTGATGACACCATTTTCGTTGATATATCCATCGCACTTGGGCAATACAGTCTTATATACGCCAAACATGTTTGCCAGCGCGCCCTCATTAATATGGAGCCCGGGAAGGTTCGGCAAGAAATCGTTCCCGACGAAGAAGGCCATGAGAATGAAATCATCAATGACTCTTTCGAGATCAAATGCAAATTCTAGAGTACCTTCCTTTTGCAGGTCTTGAAACTCCATTTCCAAATACTCCCGCACTATGCATAGATGAAGCAAATAGAAATTTTGATGTTCGAGCTCCTTGGGCTTCGTCTTGGACGATCGTCCGAAGGTGACTTCTTCGCGAAGAAGACAGAAATGAGGGTCGTGGCTCAGTAAGCCCAGCATGATCAAGTCTGCATCCAATCCGTACAAACAATGTCGCACGTTCTGGTTGTAGTTGGGCTGCGACTTGGCATTTCGAATGTATTCCATTATTTTGTGTTCGCCTTCGCCTGGTACTTCATGACCGGAAAGGACGATTTCGCATCCTTGCCAGTCCGCATCTTGGGACACCTTCTTGTTGACAAAATACCGTAGCTGTTGTGACAACTTGGCCATAAACTCGGTTCCTTGATCAACGTCAACTGAGTTACTGAAATGGCAGGCAGGGGGACGAATATAATGTACCTGGAGTAATACAATTACTATCGAACGCTTCTTCTTTGGGCATCTCAACACCTTCCTTGATAGCCTTTTCACGGGCTACCTCAACATCGAGTGCAGTACGAAACCGTCTGGCCCGTTGCTGATTCATCTTTGCTCGTGGTGCGACACCATCGATAGCCATAAAAAACAGCTGCTTGGGCTTAATTTTCCCGAAAAGATGCTCAATATAATTGAAGATCCTTATGAACATTTCTTCTTCGCTCAAGCGGAACGATACATCTTCTCCGGCGTCTTTATGCGTGCAGTTGTGAATAATGCCATTCATATCAAGCTGAAACGGACAACAATCAGTGGGTTGCGCCAAATGAAGAGCATGGAGGGGGCGCATCGAACATATAGACAATCAAACTCGGGTATTCTGTTTTCCGCAATTAATTGCGAGATAGCGGGATAACGCTCTGAAAGCCATCTGAAGAACTTGGGAACACTGCAAGACAGATTCGGTTAGCTTCCTGTTGCATTTCGCAGCATGTGCGATACACTTACCCCATGACGACAGTGGAGGGCGTTTCACGGCCCGAGAACGACTGCGTTGATGGACTCTCGGATAAAGAATGACGGATCAAATCAGTCGGAAATTTCGCGCCAGAAGATCAGCACGCGGACAGGATACGTAAAATGTTGTCGCCGGGGTAGAAATATAGCTCCGACAGTTTCAATATGCCAGCTTTCTCAGACGATTATGAAGATATGAAGATATGAAGGCGGAAGTAGGTATAGACCTGGAGGGACCTGTGAATGTGGTCGCGTCGTGCAGGTGCTGTATGCTCAACAGTCCTGACGATAAATAAGGGAATGAGAAAGGTTCTCGACGAGAAGAGCTGGAAGTGTGGAAGTGGAACAAGTGTGGACTGATCAGTGAGCAAGAGTCATCAACTGATCAGTACAAACCTCTACCTACATACCTAGGCACCTAGTGGTCAGTGGTCACTGGTCACTGGTCAGTGCTGGTCACGGTAAGCTAATGTGGGGCCGTGCAGCACAAGCTCAAAGTGGAGTCCGCATTTCAAGAAAAGGGAGGGGAGTCGGGACACGGCGGCGGATCAGGGTTCGGGTCCCATCACAACCAACTCGAATCATGCACGAGGTACCTGATACAACTCCATCTCATTGTCGCAATCTTCACCTCGAGTTTAGTATACACCAGGTTAGTATGGTAATCTACTCCGTAGGTAGGTATGTATCTATCTTGCGCTGTTCAATTACTGCTTCTCTGTCTCTTGGTCTTTCTCTTCCTAGTCAGGCTGTTGGGCCTTTGGTATAGTATAGGTAGCTTGTGTATCCCGTTGCTAGAAAAAAAAAAGGAAACAGATGACGATGATGAATAAATCCTCCTAACAGGTCCTATTGGATGGGCATAAAAACAAGTGCGGACTGGCACTCATTGAAGAAGACGACAATCCCCGCGAGATATCGACAAGGGCATCAAGGGTATCAACAGCGGGACAAAAGGTGATGAACAGTCACACAGACGATGGCGATGCCAAGAACGACCCCGAACGACTCTGTAGAAGAGAAAACAACATCACTATATCCAAGTCCGCCCTTTTCCCTAAACTAATAAGTCTTTGAAGCCTGAGAGAGCATAGACGTCTCAATATTGAATACACGAATACACATACATGTATGTATTCTGTACAACCACGAAGGAAAATTACGGCCAAAACAGGTTTCGGAGCGGTTTACCCCGCAACAGTCTTTCTCTGCTTATTACGTCCACGCGACCACATTGACTACCTACCTATTGGTGTCAAAATTGAGTCTATCGCGAGAGGTACATAATCTTTCATCTGCGTCCGAAGAGTTGACTCGTCATTTTTCATTAGCGAACCGTCTTTTGATCCCGTAGGCAAGGATCGGTAACATTAATTCGTCTACCGCGATCTGTGTGACGGCTTTGCCTGCTGTGAACGCTGAGAGGCGTCAAGAGCTTTACGAGCGGGTTCAAAGGTGGTGTGTTGGTACGTGGATGAGGGTGCACTGATGCGACGCGACAGTATCATCTCGAGGTCATGATTATATCGAGGTATGTAGATCGGTCAAGTCATCATATCCACAACCAACCTGTGAGTCGCACGGGAAACAATGGGAAGTTGAGTGCTACGTAAAAGGGCGCGGAATGTGAAGTTGCCGGTCTGGCGACTGATAGAGTCACTGACCTGTTCATAAGTTATCTACATTTTATATGCTATTCACTTACTGCTTCTCAGTCTCTTCGTCTTTTTCTTCTTTCACCTCTCTCAAATTTATATTCTTGATTCCAAGCATGACAACCAACATTGGCGCCATGCAAGCTGTGGAGACCAAGGCAAGCAGAGACATGGAATCGCGGTAAGCATGATTTATGGCTATGCGAACCCCAGTGCCTTCTGTATACGTCTTTGCCACGACAAGAGAGCCGAAAATTTTATTCGTGGAGGACTTTGCGTCTGCCGGAAGATATTCTCCCAGCTTTCTTCGCAATGTGGCCTGCCAGACAGCACCACCCACACTAGGAGCATTCGCACGTGTTAGTGAGCAATCTTTGGGGCTGAGCGAGAAACACTCACCTTTCTCCTATGGCACCACCAACAGTCACCAGGGCAAGAAATAGGGCGGTTGCCATCGACAAGTCCTGATTGGTCACATCACATTGAACTGCAACCAATGCTGCAGTATGATGTAGGCCACGAGCAAGGCCCATCAAAGATCGGGCGACTACCAACGAGGCCCTGCTTGCGATATCACCATCTGCCATATTGGTGAATCTAATCATCAGGCCCTGTCCGAGCATTCCAAGTGGGACTCCGATATAAATCCATATCAATGGACGTTTTGACCATCGAATGACGACGCCCGCCAGGAGACGTGCCACTTGGAATGTTATAAAGACAGAATTACTATACCCATGTTAGCCCGACGTCGCGATACGCGTGGTATGGTCACATACTTGACGAGTGACGCATCTCCTGGGGTATATCCGCCTGCGACTTGGAGGAAGCTCGGGAAGAAGGTCTTGAAGAGAGACAATGACAGGGCGTCAAAGAGTCCCAAGATACAAGCAGCAACAATAGTCCTCCGTCGGAGCAGAGAAAGCGGAATGATTGGTTTCTTGGCGTACCAGCCATCCCAGATCACAAGACATGCCAGACAACCGGCCCCTATCACGAGCATGGCGATCAAGGATGGGCTGTGCCATCTATCGGAGTGTGAGGATCCCGTCAGTGACAAGGGAATGAGAACAAGAGCCGAGCCCGCTATAAGTAGCAGGGCACCGGGCATATCCAGCTCTACCCAGACGTAAACAGCGAGTCTTGACCAGACACGAGGATGTTGTGTTTCATCTTCCTTTCCATCGTTCTTAGTACTCGCCACTCCGTACACTTTCATAGCCTTATGTTGAAGCACAAGCAGAAGAGTCACCAGCGGCACTGCACAGACGGGCAGCATGATGGCAAATATACCATAGCCCCAGCGCCAACCGGCAGTTACAACGATCTTGCCTGCCGCAATACTGCCAGCTACCAGGACTGCGATACCAGTGATGCTGGTCGGGATGGCTGACAAGAGGCCTCGGTTCGCCTTTGAAACCGTTTCGGCTACAAAGACTTGTTCCGTAAGAAGGAAACCGGTGTTTCCCCAGGCATTGAAAATACCAGCAACGACGTAAGTTTCAGCATTGGGACAGGCAGCACTCATGACGCTGCCCACGACATATAAAAGTGTTGCTAGAGCGAAGCCTTCTGCACGTCCTATTGCCTATCATGGACATCAGCGACGAGAAAGAGAGAGAGCCCGTGACTTCGGGTTCTGTATCAGCCCTGAAGAAACAGTTGAGCGGCCTACGTACATCCTCGATTTTGGCGATGATGGGATAGGCACATAGTTGTGCTATGTCACTCACGACCGCGGCAGCGCTAAGTAGTGAATGCTGAGAAAAGGCGCTCGTAGCATACGCGTTGTACGTTGAGGACGTATACACCACGAAACGATCAGCGAACATGGCGAGAATCAATCTAGACATTCTTAGCCGTGGTCGCAAGCATGGTTCGTCTCTTTTGGTTTTGAGCTTACGCAATAAACACAATTGCAAAGACGTTCCTAGACATGTATTGCCTCAGTGCCACAGCCTTTCGCACACCAGCCTGTTCGCCATGGTACCCATTGGTGTTGGCAGCGAAGTTGACAGCCCGCACTGAAGATGGGCTCTTGGGAGACACCGGGACTCCGTGGGCTTTCTGATTGACCTTTTCGTTTTGCCACATGGTCAAGTTGCTGCGTTGTCAGGCGATGCCACTCTCGAGTGATGACACTTTACTGAAGGTGTGCGAAGACATTCGCACAACGGTCATGGAACGATCAATCTGTGTGGTCGACAGGTAGCTGATTCCTCATGCATTGCAAGAGCAGGCTGACGTTATCGTTATCCGGGGACCGGAAATCGTGTTCTGAATCCAACCACCAAGCTGCATAGAATTGTGGACTTTCGGCGTAGGTTGCCAGCCCACCGCCAACGAAACTCCATTCATCCATGGCACCACGCATGTTCCATACAAGACATTCCAGCGGCATACTAATGAGCTTACCGCTCAATTGATAAGTATCATGTATGTATCTACTGTCTCCCAAAGAGCCATTCTTGGCAAGTCGATGGCTATCCGTCTGCTCATTCTATGTATGTATGTATGTACATCCTCAAAGATTGGGGCAAATATAGTTCAGGGTTTTGCCAGGAACATGCGGATAATCAAGATAATCTAAATCTACACCCTGGGGCCCGGGGGCAACTTTTCTTATGCAGAGACAGGGTTTAAGCCAGACAGAATATGACATATGTACCTACATAGCGCCACACTGCTGATTTTCCGAGACATTTCTGAAACGCCAATATTGTGTAGTTCCTCGAGCAAGCGTAGAATTCTCAATAATCATTAATGAGATCAGCGTCCAGTGGGGAATTGGACTATGTACATACGTAGCGAGGTGAGATATGTATTTTGATCTAATCAGATGATCTGGTGCAACCTTGGATACATGCTCCGTCGACATCAGCAATGCCACTGTGCTCAGTTCTCGAGCAAGCGGCTTCACGTTGGGTGTTATGAAGGCATGAGGCCCGAGGGTCATATTGCATCGGGATCGAGCAGCCAGTGGCCGCTCGAGTGGGAATTCTGCGATCTAAATCGGAAACGAGGGCATAGCCTCATGTACAGGTACGGAGTACATACGGAGTACCTTGTATGTATGCAAATCGTGAATGAGCTGAAATTGGCGTCCGAAAACGATGGAAAGTTGACTTTTGGAAAGTCAAAGGGGACTAGGAAGGCACTTGAGCTCGGCGACGCGACTTCATGTGACATCCATCCGACTGGAAGCGAGCCTCTGGCCCTTTGCTCGTTGAGTTTTATCCATCTGATTCACAGAATCGTCTTCCCCCACTCGAAACTGCACTCGAAATTCGGCTCCATTCGCGTCAAGTTCCAATCCTCCTGCAGTGGCCCAGATATGTATAGGTACAAGTTACATAGCCAACGCCTGTCTCCTATTGGTCACTTTCTTTCACTTTACGCGCGACGCGTTGCAGCTGCGAGCAACTCGCATTTTCAACTTCATCGTCGTACCCAAAGTACCGCAGGTCCAGCATTCACCACGGCTGCCCTTCGCTTCGTCTGCCTTTCCCTCGATACGCAACTACCAGTATCCGCTGGAAGCAGCAGAATCCGAGGCAAATCAGACCGCCTAGTAGCCCACGATGGCTGCCGCGCAAGATATAGACGACTTCGATGGTCAGTGTGCGCCCGACTCCTGCGCCCATAGGCTTGGCTACGTCAATCAGCCAGGAAGCTATCGGCCAATTACTGATGCTCGCTATGCTTAGTCGATATGATGCAAGATGAGGATGGGGAGTATACCGAGCGTATCATCAACGAAGGTGCGATTTGTTTTCTTCCACTTCTCCTATTCCCTTCATCTGTTGTGGATTCTATGACTATGGTGGCCACAGGAGAAACAAAGCTGACTCCAAGGTGCAGAATACAAAACATGGAAGAAAAACAGCCCGTTCCTCTACGATATGGTTCTTGGGTATGCGAAACCAATACAACAATGCGCCTGATGGGTTGACTCTTCATGACGTTTTCTAACGAAAAAAACATAGGACGGCTTTGACGTGGCCTACCCTCACCGTCCAGTGGTTTCCCGATGTCAAGGAGCCCGAGGGCAAGAACTATTATATGCATCGACTGCTTCTCGGTACTCACACATCCGACGGTACCTCAAACTTCCTGCAAATCGCGGATGTGCAGATCCCCAAGGTTGAAGCCCCCAATCCCGACGACTACGACGAAGAACGAGGCGAGATTGGCGGATACGGTAGCTCGGGTGATATCGCTGCCATCAAGTTTGAGATCGCCCAGAGAATTGAGCACCCCGGCGAGGTGAACAAGGCTCGCTACCAGCCGCAAAACCCAGACATTATTGCCACGCTTTGCGTCGACGGCAAGCTTCTTGTCTTTGATCGCACCAAGCATCCTCTCCAGCCTGCTTCTCTCGGGAAAGTAAATGCGCAGGTCGAATTGCTGGGGCACAAGTCGGAAGGTTTCGCTCTCGACTGGAGCCCGCACGATGCTGGATGCCTAGCTTCTGGCAGCGAAGACAGGACAATGTGTTTGTGGTACGTCAACGTGGAAATGACCTTCTCATGTGGCTATATGTATGCTGGATTGGTGATGGGGGCTGACCATTAGACTAGGGACCTGAGGAAGCTGGAAGCCGATGTCAAGGTTCTCAAGCCGTGGCGACGTTACACACATCACACCCAAGTTGTCAACGATGTCCAGTATCATCACATTTCCAAGAACTTCATCGGAACCGTGTCCGACGATTTGACGCTGCAGATTGTCGACATCAGACAAAAGAGCACGACCACTGCTTCCCTTGTGGCCAACGGGGGCCATCTAGATGCCATCAACGCGCTCGCATTCAACCCCAACTCCGAGGTACTGGTCGCCACAGCATCTGCCGACAAGACTGTCGGCATTTGGGACTTGAGAAACGTCAGAGAAAAGGTTCACACGTTGGAGGGACACAGTGACGCCGTGACCTCCATTTATTGGCATCCGACGGAAGCTGGTATCCTCGGTAGCGGTAGTTACGACAGGAGGATCAACTTCTGGGACCTGTCGCGAGTGGGCGAGGAGCAATTGCCAGAAGATCTAGAGGATGGACCAGCAGAGCTGTACGTATTATACATGATGCTGCCTACGTGGTGCTGCGCGGCTAGAAGCACTCTACCCCTCGCTTCACTCCTCCCTCAACGAAAAGAAACAAATGATGAAGAAAGAAAGATGATAGGAGAAAGGGAGAGGAAGAGTATCGAAATGCAGAATGGGAAAAGAAGCTAACTTTGAGACATAGGCTCTTCATGCACGGTGGCCACACCAATCATCTCGCCGACTTCAGCTGGAACCCTAACGAGCCATGGCTGGTAGCCAGCGCCGCAGAAGACAACATGTTGCAGATTTGGAAGGTGGCCGATTCAATTGTTGGTGGAGATGATGCCGAGTTGCCCATCGATGAGCTTGACCGATAGGGAAGGTCAAAGTTCATGGAAGGGAAGAGACGACTGACCTCGTGGGCCGAGGTGGACAAGGATTGCCCTGACAGAGAGGGAGGAGGCTTGCCTACTGATGAGGGGTGGGAATGGTTCAAATGGAAAGAATGAACTGAGCGAGGGTGTGCAGTTCATGGAAGGGTAAAAATTCTCGACTTTCTTTCCGCTATGTATGCTCTTGGTACACGTGTATAATTGCTACGACTTGAGACAAGGAACCTCATATCATACGCATGTGGTCGTCAGGTTGTCAAACATAGTCAAAGTCAAGGTGGTTAAGGGGTGGCCAAACGTGGCATGTCGAGATTACATGAAGGGTGCCACATTGATCCAGTCTGACAACCAGGCGCCTTATCAATAGATGACATGTGCAACATCGTCCGGGCCCTTTTGTCTTCGTTTGCGCGAATCCCGTCTGAGGTCATAATGTCATTGACCCAAACTTACGTCCATGAAGTACTACAAGCTACCTGTACAGAACACTGTCTCAGCCGAGGCAACGAAAGTTGCAATACGAAATCGAAATAAGATTTTGCTAGGTCTAAGGTACGTACTCAACAAGGAGAAGCCTGAATGAGTTAAGAGAGAATTGACACTATCGAGGAATGGATTTTGGCCAACATAAATAGTATGAAAAGCGCAAGAGCATTCATAATTCTCGTTAACTTTACAGGAAATTCCGAAGCAAGTACGGAGAGGTATCTTAGCCGGTCGCCCGATCCTAAGAAGAAAAAAGTCGTTTCACAAATCAAACGGGGTGAAATATAAGCCGTGACGTGAACGGTGACACAAAACAACCTGTGTTGGAAGCAACCTGATCGAGAACAAACAGCCTTGTGACTCGTGAGCTCTTGCGGCCAGTTGCAATCTTCTCAGGAAACTTCACGGATCTGAGCCCAATCACCGACATTCATCATGAAGAAATCGAAGCGAATGTTGAGTGAATCAGTCCAGTCTGACAACAAGGCGCCTTTCACAGTGCAAGGCGGGAACGTTGGTGAGCCGAAAGTGAGATTACGCGACGAAGACGACTGTGTCACAATAAGCACGGCACTCTATTCATATCACATGCGTTTGCGCGAATTTCACATACGTTCCTCATCTTAATACAGAATATAAAAGGCTCACATTATCGACGAATAAGACTCACAAACCGTCAGCCATACGCGCAAGCACACTCTCATCTCACGATACCTAAATATGGCCCTCCCGTTTGACCCAGACGTCATCAAGCGAAACCTTCGCGCCCATGGCTTCACGTCCCACCACGCCGCCATGGTGACGCACCTCGCGCTCGACAAGCTGCGCGAAATACACGGCGCAACCAACCAGCCCGTGACGCTCCAGTGCATCGCCGAGGCCATCAAGCAGCATGCCGCCGAGGAAGTGGCACGCGAAAAGGCCTTGCGGCCCGAAATTCGGGAACGAGGAATATCTATGCTCGAGGACATGGAAGAGGATCTGCAGCGGTTACAAAGCCTGCCCCGGATAGAGACGCACATTGTCAAAGATCCGCCGCGGGACGGCAAGCAAACGAAGCGGTTCCTCTTCAACGACGACGGCCTGGAGTATTTCTTTGGAGCTGAAGATCCGTACCGTGAGCCTCCATCGCGGCGGCGGGATAACGCAGCAGCAGCAGCAGCAGCTGATGATGGCGTTCCTCCCAAGCAGCATCGTCGCGATATCATCACCGCGCTGTGTTCGCGAGTAGAGCTGGCAGTTGAGCTGGGCAAGCATCTCGGCCCCGAGGACCTAATCTCTCTGTACGCAACGAGCCGGACATTCCACGAGGCCATCAACGAACACCTCCTGTCCAGTATCCGGACCTGGATCGAGTATCGAGCCCCCGAGGCAGGCCACATCTTCAAATACAAACTCTACCGGCGGCACCTGATCCCCGATCCGGCCGGTCGCACATGGGCCGCTCAGTACAAAGGCACAAGCACCGAGAGGGAGCAGCCGCAGCTCATGCTTCGGATTCGTACCGTCCCAGGCCTGCGGTACCTTCAACTCGTGCTGATACGAGACCGATGCTGTCGACAGATCCTAGCCATCATGGCACGCAACGGCTTCCTCATGCCCAAGTCGATGCACCACACGCTCTTGCAGCTCTGGCTCCTCATGGACATTCCCACCACGGGACAACGGCAAGCCCTTCTACGGAACACGGACATCTGGACCGACCAGCAGCTATACAATGCGCAGCTGTTCTTTGTCAAGCTCTCCCTAATGTTCAACAGCTCCATCTACGGGCCCCTCTCCAACGAACTCCTCCACCTGGCTCTCGGTGAAAAGGGGCTCTACCCGCTCTGGCAGCTCCTCATGCGGAAACGGTTCACCACCCTTCCCGAGGTTCTCGCATGGAAAGTCCGCTACAGCGGCGTAACTATTCCCACTGATGCTGCTAGTGCCGTCTACGGCGTGCCCGCCTACGAAGTCGGCATAGGACACATGGAGGGTTGGGGCCTCGGAGAGATGCACCTCCAGCGGCCAGACGAGCTTATCCCGACCGAGGCTGTTGCGCGGGGCCTCGAGCTGGACGAGCACATCATGTACATGATGATCTGGGGGAACATTGACTTTGCCACTACGGAGAATATCGTACCCACCGAGGAGGACATATACATATCCGATGAGGAAGAGACCCTCGAGCACATGGATACGACGGGTCACTGGAAGGAGAAGCACGCGCTGAAGAAGCGTTTCCTAGAGCTGTCGTCTGCGCAGCAAGAGCAGATTGTGGCAGATGATGAAGATGACCGCATGCGAGCACTAGCTTGGACGGGGGACATGGGTGGGCGAGTGGCATCAGGTTCGGGCGACGACTCGGACGATGAGGCGGCGCCGTATACGCTGGATGATGAAATCAGACGAGGATACATTGTTCGTCAGCGGAGCAGGAAGGAAGCCGAAGGCCAGGTTGTGCCTCCGTCCAGCACGGCTGATACGCAAGGCTGGTGTGACTTTGTGGAGGCTGCTCTGAGGACTGTGCCTCCGGAATGTAGTGTGGATCAGGACCTCCGCGCGCAAGTCTTTCAAGATGATGAGGATGAGGAAATTCATGGCGATTGGGACTGGGAGGCCTGGTTGGCTGAGCAGGAGGGCAATGGGCATCCTGCCGTGGGGAGTTCCTCGACAGAGCAAGGTGTACAAGAGGGCGAGGGCGAGGGCGAGGGTGAGAGTGAGGAAGAGGACGAGCTTGAAACCGAAGACAAGAATGACGACGACGATGATGATTCACAAACCATAATCCTGGGTGAGCAGCATTTACGACATGATGAACCAGTCGGCAGCGAGGACTACGGGATGGAGGCTCGGCATGACGGGGATGATCATGGCACTGGATCTGAGACTGCTGAGAATGGCAGTGAGCAAGACGAGGAGGAACGTGCTAAAGCCAGACACTCGCTGCTCTTTGAGGCAAGCGAATACTTTAGACTAGATTCGACTACATGCCTGAGCGAGCAGCTGCGTGGGCTACTTCAGGAATACGTCCCTCAGCTGGTGATTCCGGAGGAAGCAGTTAGACAAAGACATGCCTCGGTGTTGAGAAAGCGTCGATATAAAGGGTGAAAGAAGAGGGAGACATGACGAAAGAGGGAGAAAGAGAAGGAAACGTAGCGGAGAATAGGGGAAAGGAAATGCGAGAAGACCTGTTCTGAATAGACACATAATACATGAAAACTGTTTTGGCACAGGATTTGGTGGCGTACTAGCCCCTTTCAATTATCACTCAGACCCCCCATAATCCCATTATACCCAATATGCATAATGTCATGCAACTGATAACTGATATTCGTGATTCGTGACCTTGTACTGTGAGAGGTGGTTTGAGGAGGGCACGAGGAGAAAACTCCAAGAAGAGCACAGAGAGAAAGTCTGCATACGGTCACCGCTGGGAATGGAATCTTGCCAGTTGAAGACTAGGTACGACTCTACGGAAGAATTAAGAACCAATACCAGGTAGACAGACCAACCCTGAAAAGTCAGCCTCTACACATACTACTGTAATCAGAGATAAGATCACGGCCACAGCAGAGGCATATTCCAGAACATCAGCCAAGCAGACCACATAGGTAGCCAACGGCACACAATATCCATAGAGACTGAGAATACCTTGACTGTATAAAAACTTAAAAAAGACCTGAAATGAACGAAAGAAAGAAAACCAACTTCCACAAGTCCTAGATCCGCGATCCCCCCCCCCCTCTCCTCCCCCTCCCAACGGTACAACCTATAATAAGAAGAGAGGGCAAAATAAAAACCTAGACATGGAAGCTGATGGAAGAAACAAACTGCGGCAAAAAAAAAAAAAAAAAGAATCCTCAACTCATACGCCACCGGCCAAAAAGGAAAAAAGAAGAATTCCCTGACACACTCCCTTTTCGCTATGCACCCATCCTCCCGGGGACGCTAAGGCTTAAATTTTTCTTTCTTTCTCAGCAAAATGCCATGCCACGCACGATTCCGTTCCCACAAGTGCCAAAGTGTTCCAAAGATTCCAAGTCCAAGTCCAAAATACATGTCGAGAAATCAGAATAACACGAAAAAGAAACAAAACAAAAAAAGGACATATCCCGCCTACTCCTCCCCTCCCTCCTTCGGACCCCTCCGTGTTTTCAGGATCGTCAGCCATCCACATCCATCGGGCAACAAGCCCGAGAGAGAAAGAAGAGGGCTGACATGATGATCCAACAGACACAAACAAGAGGATATACCAGCAAAAAGATGGTTTCAACTCTTGTTCCTGAACCAGCATCATATACGGTACGCGTAGCCCAGGCCTCATCGACGGCAAAGTAAGTCGCGACCCAACAATGCATCACTATTTCCTTTTTCTTCTCCCTTGCCTCGGTTTTTTTTTTCCTCCTTCCTGCCACCACCACACCACCACACCACAGCACGCCCGAAAGAATAGTCCAACACTCCGTTCCTTGATCCTGCAACACAAACGAGTCAAAGCGGACCAATGGAAAAAAAAAGAAAGAAAAAAACCAATGCCCACACCGATGCCTCCTGATTCCATTCGCAAAGACGCAAAAAAATCACCAAGCCGAACATCTGCCGAAGAAGGTAAGAAGAGGGGGTAGGTACATCCTTGAGGCTTGATGAGTCAAGCCCGTGCCCCTCGAGTGTTTATTTCATTCCCAAAAGAAACCGTTCCTGTGACGTGGGCGAAAATGGCACCACGGCACAAATTGTCAAAGTGAGATTGATTGGCCCATTAAAACATAATCTCGGTTGAACGAGCAGCCGGTCTCTGGATTTTTCATTTCTTTTGCGCAAGTAAACAAACAAACATGTTGTGCTGTTTTGCCTTATGCGGGTGACTTGCTTGGCGCGGCACCACCGCCATTCTGGCGAGGGTCATTGCCGCCAACGCTGAGTCCGCCCATACCGGAAGAGAGGAATGCGAATGGATCGTTTTCACCACCGTTGTTGTTATTGTTGTTGTTGTAGAAGTTATTCGAGGGAGGCGCCCCCGCGGATGCGGGGCCGTTGGAAGCGGACTGGAAAGCGGCTTCGGCAGCTCTGCTATCAAAAGGGCCGGCAGAGTGCGCACCGGGGCCCGGAGCGTAGCTCTGGTTGTTCATGGAACTGGTGTAAGCTCCCGCGTGGCCGCCAAGACCAGAGGGGAGGAAGTGGCTAGGGGGGCCGCCAAAGTGCTGGTTGTATCCAACAGCAGATCCGAAAGCGTTGGCCGAATTGTAATGTCCTGGTACAGGTCCGTGTCCGAGCCCAGGTCCAGGAGTGCCCGCCATAGAGCCCTGGCTCATGCTGTATTGTGACGCATTGTCCATGGGAGAGGGATAGCCCGAGTCAGCAACGATGGCGGCACCAGCTCGGCTGGCTCCGCAGCGAAGACAGCACACATTCTTGGCAAAGTTATGGTAGCCGCACACCTCGTTGCCACATTTCCAATCGCCGGCCCGGAAAGGCACCACGCCGCCTCCGCCCATGCGGCCACCGCCATGTCCCATGGGTCCGTGATGTCCACCATGAGGAGGAGGGGGCATGATGGCAGGGGGGCCGTAACCACCTCCGTAGCCACCGTAGCCTCCAGGGACGTCGTGGCCAGGGCCGGAGCCAGCGGCGGGGAAGGAGCATCGGAAACAAGCAGTTCGGCGCTGGAAGTTAGAGAAGCCGCATGAAGGGCATGTCCAATCGCCAGGTCTGGGCCTGTTCTTGCTTGGAGGAAAGGGAGTAAGAATGTCTTGAGCACGATCCAGAACGCGACTGGAAGAGGGCGAAACTTCAATGGCCTTTTCATTCAGTGCACGACCGTTCATACACAAGCTTTCGGCAGCCTGCAGCGTGACGTTAGTCTCGGTTCAATGGTGAAGGGAGCCAAACGCTCATCCTGCTTCCCCATGGGGTACCTATCATCTTTGAAGGGAAAGAGACAAGATGAGAGCACGAACGACGGGATACTCACCTCTTCATGGGACGAAAACACAGCAAAACCAGTTCCAGTAGGTTTGTGCTGCTCTGGGGTGCGCAGCGTCCAAAAAGCAATGGGGCGTCCACCAAACTGCGTAAACCAGCTCTCCAGCTCAGATTGAGTCGTATCGTGAGGCAGCCCAGACATGTGAAGGACTTTGCTCCTCTCGGACAGGAAGGCTCGCACATCAGCTCTGGCATCCATGGGTCTAGTCAGCACATCTGGATGATCCTGAGGAGGCTGCGACTTGCGAATCAAGCCTCGCAGAACACGTGCAAGAGTGATGGCCTCTTCCATGGCGCGTCGTGGTGACGCAGGAGCCAAGGCCTGCAGGTGGAAGGGCAAGTTGTGCTTGATTGGGGCGCTCGATTGAATTGGTTCGACTTCGAGAGCGGCACAGATGTTGGAAAGCATCGAGGGACCAAAGGGAAGAGACTCGGGGTGGTGCTGTTGCCATCGCTGATATTCTGTTCGGAGATCGAATGTGCGGGAGTGCTGCAGATACGGGGGCAGGACAACGGCTTTGTCACGGGCTTCCCGTGGAAGCTGTACACGGAGATCCCATGCGTCAAGTGTGACAAAAACAAAGTCAAGATTCTTGGACGTCAGGTACTCGGTAGCAAATGTATCGAATCGAGATATAGCGTCCTTAAAGGTACCCGCGTTCCGAACATGCTCCCAGGTAAGGGTCGTTAGGCTCGCTGTGCACGCCAAGTCGGTCAGATATGATTCTTCCATTGCTTATATTCCATGGCACTTCAAGACAGACACGGGGTTGGCTCGGCAGAAGTGTGATGGCACAGCCGTCAAGACGTTTCAGGAGGAGGGAAATTGATATACGTCAGGCCAAGGGGTGCTCTGCTGGCTGCATAGACTCACTGCAAAGAGGCGTAATAGGCGTGTTCACAGGCTTAACGAGGACACTTTCGTGGGTGATCTAATTATGAGGAAATCCAGGGTAAGCAATTGTCAGAGAAAGGACGCATTAATTGGATGCTGTTTTGCGGACGAGCCTAATAATTCTTACCTCCTCAAGCGAGTTGGCGTCCAGGAGAATCCAGCCGAGCTCAATGACTTCAGCAGAGTCCTTGGTGACATAGACGCCGTGCTCGTCGCATGTTGTAGCAACATGAATCACAACATAACGATCGACATTGAGCCGGGAGGGCTGCTGGGAAGACATGATGGTTGGCTTCGCAGACGGTCGCAGATAGGCGCGGATTGTGCGGGCTCAATGAGCAATGCAGAAGACGGAGATTGGCGTCAGCAGCAAGCAGCAGCAGTAGCAGCAGCAGCAGCAGCAGCAGCAACGTAACCTGCCGGCTCGTCGACTTGGGGGAACGAAATGTCGAGAGATGAAAGAGAGAGGACGGAGATGCAGCCTGTGACCCAGCCGGCTCTCCAGAAGGTATGACGGTGACGGAGGACGGTTGAACGGGAAGTCGATGGTGTTGTAACGACAAAAGCCAGCTGAAGCTTCAGGAGGTTTTTGCCGAGCGAAAAAGAGCCGCAGCCTGCAGGCAGAACGGACGGGGACTGGAGAATTGCACGGGCCGACGACCGTGAGCAAGTTGAAAGCAACGAGAACGGAGAGGGGCTGCGCCTTAATTATTAACAGAGACCCGCCCTTCCACTGTCCACTGTCCACTGTCCACTGTCCAGTCTCCAAGACTCCAGACTCCAGACTCCAGACTCCAGACTCCAGACTCCAGAGCAGTAATAAGCGACGAGGGGCCAGTGGGAACGCAAACAAACGCAAACACCACAAAAGACTGACTCCCACGTGTTGGCAGAAAAGTGCACCCTCAACAATTAACGCCTGGACGCGCCGCCGGAACGCGATGGTATAGTCTTCTTTCTTGCGTTGAAAAGCGCGCACGTCTTCGCCCTTCACAGACGCCACCGGAAGCAGGAAGAGCCAGAACTAGGTACTGTAGTCTGTACCTGCGCAGCGAATTCCAAACAGACAGGGACGCGCAGATTATTAGAGCGGATCGTTGGGAGAAGGCTTAGAAGCCAGGGCTCGACAACAAGGCACACTCTGTACATACTACAGAGTACAGAGTCTGTACAGAGAACGCAGGCGCACCATCCAAAGCCCTGGACGCACTGGGGCCAAACGAAATCGACGGGGCCTGTCAGATTTCCCGCTGTCCAGTTCATCAGTCTTGACTCTTGAGTCTTGAGTCTTGAGTCTTGACAAGTCGCGGGAACTTGGAAGCCAAGCCTCGAAGACAGGGGGGCCATGGGATTCGAGAAGTCAAGTCTGGCGTGCTGGGATCAGCCCTGCCGCCTGGTAATCGGCAGCAGCAAATGAGTCCATATCCAACAACCAGGTGCTCGGTATCAGGACAGCTGTCAAACGCTCGAAACCACGGGCGGCCCTTTTGATCCTTTGGATACTCTGGGTAAACCGCGCTGTTTCATCTACCCGGAATGCGACTTGTTGATTTCTTGCTCGTTGATGCTGCATGCCACCAAGGCTGAAGTCCAGTTACCTCTTAATCGGCTTGACGACGCGGTGTTTTGGCCCGTGCCAGCATCATCGGATGTCGCTCAAGCCACCGCCGGGTGCATTGCTCCCCAGCCAGGGCCAGGGATTGCATGCTTTTGCAGCTTCTCTCATCTCGTTGCGAGGTATGTATGTGTAATAGGTATTCATCATTCATGATCCGACAGAATGCGCATTGGTGGCGCAACGACCCGACTGTACCTGAGCATGCGGTGAGCCGCCAAACGCCACTTTATCCGCTGGTGCCGTAGGTATTTCTCACGGCAATTCCCTCGCTGCGTTGGATTTGCCGATGCGATGTTGCTCACAGAGTCACAATTCGCCTAACCGTCTGAGCATTTGAAGGCCAGAATTTGTTAGGCGTTGACAAGGAGAGAAAACCGTCACTTCATAAGTTCATGTACTGGCGACAACCTCGGTCAATGACTCAATAGTGAAGCAACTGTCAATGGCAGGGCACGTGAACTTGGTGCGCAACTCGAGGGCTTTATTAACTGAACCACAGCATGAGGCACACGTCGCGCCATGATCGCGGATGGCATCATTGTGTTTCCTGCCAACATCTCTCACAGTTCAGTGCGACACTTGTCTTGTCTCGGCGGGTATTGGCTACTGCAGCTGTCCACTGGTGTAGAGGCTACCTCTCATCTCGCGCGTTCTGTCCAGAACACAATGTTCACTAGTTCAGCTCTACTCTTTTACTAGACTTGTTGCGCAGGAAGTCGTAACATGATCCCTTTTGTTCGACTATCACAAACTTATGGCTGTGGTTACTCGGACTAGTCGTACAGGCAGATATGCATTGATCATTTCCTTGTGACCCCATCGTAGGAAATGCCTCTGAACTGTACAAGAGTAAAGACTCACCATCACAAAACAAGTAGATGGAGTCCAAGTAGGGCGCGCAACATTCCGAATCACACGCACAGCCAGTCTGTTTTTTTAACGCTCATTGTCCACTGCTTCGCAAGGGTCACACTGTTGCACACATCTACAACAACCGTCAGTTATATAGACACGTTTCTTCCCCTATGTTCCTGAGCAGGATCAAAGTCCAAACACTATTCCTTTCGATGAGCTTTCACTCCACTCCAGCAGCCGATATGCCAACAAAGAGATGCGTCTTGTTGCTTCGTCTCCTGCGCTCTCCCGTCTCTGTCTCTAAAGCGGTCAGATTCGTGAGTTGTCGACTCGGAGCTGTAGTTTGTACTCAGATGCTGATGCACTTGCCGGACATGATGATGTGCCGACGTACAGAGACACAACTACATACGACGCACGAGAGTGCGCGCATATTCGGGACGATGCTTTGCGGAGACGGTTGCGAGCAGCATATATGTATGTACCACTTTTGATTTATTTATTAGTGCTGATTGCCTTTTTATTTGTAGTTCATTCTTTTACTACCTAGGTACCTACCTAATTCACCATACCATGCATTGACGCTTCCCGAATCCCAACCCATCTCTCAAGTCCCTTCCGAGCCCTCCATCCGTGTATGACGAAACTGCTGATGAAGATCTCCAAGCTCGGCTGAAATCTTGCTGCATGCCATATTCGCAACAGAACAGTCACTAGCACTCAGCTCACGTATTGAAGTCAGCTCCAGCACTGGGTATGGGCTAGGTAGGTATGTATGTATGTATAATGTATGTATGTAGCTTCACAGCCCTCGTGGCATAAGACAGATGATCCGTACAATCCGCACACGTGCAGGCTACGTCATCTTGTTTCTCCTTTCACCATGTCGCACCGTACCCGTTCCATGGTGGCCTACTACCTCCTAGAGGCTAAGAACCACGCCTTTGAACGAACCCATTTCTGACGTTAGGTTAGGTATTGTTACTTGCACGCGCAAGGACAAAGGACACTACCTGCTACATACCTACACGTAGGTACCTACCTGCCTGGTAGTATAAGTACCTATGTAGACACACGAAACAAAGTGGTTCTATGATTTACCTATTCCTGGAAACCTGGCAAACGTCGTCGCCCCGCCACCCACTGCCGTCTGCGGGTATCCTAGACCGCTAGACTCTAGGTACCTGTACCTATGCACATAGGTACATACTCCGTAGAGCCCAATTCTAACTTCCCACGAAGTCGAGAGCTGCAACTTGCAACCACACAATCGGATCCCCTCTCGTCACCAGCATTCTACCTACAGGCTTGCGCGTTGAGTCCTTTTTCACTCGCATCACGATCTGCCGCCTTTCACTTTCTGTTTCCGCCGCATTACGCACTTGCGCTTCTCTGCATACCGGGAACGTTGCTTCCAATTACCTGTCGTCCACCATGGGTGCCGCATCCGCCGTCCTTACCATCATCATCACCATCTTCTGTGAGTATCATCCCGGCCCTTCCCAACGAAACGAAACACAGAATCCGATCCGTTCCTGGTGGCTAACCTGTTGTGAAAAGTCCCTCCATTGGGAGTATGGCTCTTGGCAGGATGTGGAATGGGTACGTTATCTGTTCATCAAGAAACTGTGCTTTCCCCTTGTATAGATGGCATGATTTCAAAATCGTCTCCGCCGTTGGCCTTGACTTTGAATCTTAATTAACGCGGAACAGACTTATTCATTAATATCTGTCTGACCCTCCTGGGATATCTTCCGGGCCACGTACACGCGTTTTACCTGGAGTATGTCTACTACGATCGCCGTGAGGAGGCTCTCCAAGGACGAACGCCTGCGCGTCGTGCGCCGGGGGTATACTCTGATAATGTCCAGACTGGCGGGGGGGGCTATGGCACGATTGCGCAGTCGACTGCTTGAGGAGGAGAGATCGGTGTGGTAGACGTTGATGGATCGTTCAACTTGGGCGAGGGAGAGATGCGATGCAGTAATGGATCGTGGCGTAACTTGATGGCGTGCCTCGTGGGTGTACCGTTTCTCATGGGTCGCATCCAAACTAGAGTTGGCGACTATGTTGTACGGGCTGGATGTGGTGGTATTTGTGGACGAGTAGTTCCATGGAGACCAGTTCTGATGAAGCTTGTTTGTTTGTGAGCCGTCAATTCTTGCCTGTCCGATTACTTCCTGCAACCAAGTACTTGTTTTCGTCATTTAGAATCTCATAGCATGCTCTTGCTCTATCATTACAATGAACCTCGAATCATTATTGCAATCCCCAAGTCTCTGCTTGCCTCGTTTCACCTTGAATGCCTTTCTTTTTTGAATTGGTGATTTTACAGACATACTCCGTACATACCTTAGTAGGAATCAAATGACCGGGTTTCCGAGATGGGCTCAACTTGGGCCAGCAATGCCCAGATTGACTACAGCGGAAAAGAGCGTACATTCCCACTGACAAGACGTTCGTATTGCAAATGATGCGAATTGATGCGGCTCCCTTGTAAATTGGAACGGGCATAGGGTCGTGGTCTCAACTCTCAGTGCTCACTGACTCTGAGTCACGACTCACTGGGCAGTGGGCTCCCTGTGCGACAGTCAGGTACAAAACAGTGCGAAGTTGTGCGACGTTCTATAGCCCTGTAAAGCTGCAACTTCAGCCCAGTTACGTTAAAGAAAGTTATCAAAGTGGGTGTGTAAGCACTGAAGCAGGTAGTTTAGAGTTATTTATTCTGTGAGAAGCTGTGTCGCGTCAGGCACAGTTTGGTGTTTGGATGATTGCCGCCCGCGCCCGCCCATTGATCGCGTGACGTCTACAGAGTCCAGACTACCAGGTATCATATGTACACGGTGCGCCCGTCCGGTCTTGACTCTTGTCCCGAGTCCCGACTCCCACCCGTTGTTGTTTCCCCCCCCCACCAGATTCATCACATGCATGATGCATCCCAAAACGCACACCATCACTGATCAGACAAGACAAGACAAGACAGACACCAGCTACTTTGCAGGAACAGAAATAAAGGCTCCCTCTACATGAGCCTGCCACGTCGGCTTCCCCAGGCCCATGCCCACCTTTAATTGAACAGCTCACCACATCGCACCGGCTGGATTCGGCCAACACAGCAAGAGGGGTGCTCACTGCTCACAGGGCCTACTAGGTAGGTATGTACATACATATGTACATATGTACGGAGTACATGTGTACATTATACATGTGAACAGTGACAGTGAGGAGGCTATGAAGAACAGCGGATGCAATGCGCAAGTGTCAAGTGGCCAACGCTAAAATAATAATCGAAAACGAGCACATGGGAAGAACAAAGTCGCTGTTTTGACAAACCCCGACGACCGACAACAACGCATCTCATGAATCGGTTCGGGGTTTGTGGGGGGTCTCAGTAAGAAACTCGGTGTAGCACCTTGTGCTCACTGCTGGCCCCTGGGTCTACTAATAAATAAGGCGAGGAATCGGAGAGGACTAGAGAATTATTATTAGAGGCTCTAGAGTCTACACGGTCCAATCCCCGCTCCAAGGCCCGTTTTGTGTGTCTTGGGTTGTCCGGTCGCCCTGATTGTCTGGAATGTGGAATTCTCTATTTCTATTTCGATCCTGACATTTTTTTTTCCTTGCAACTCACTGCTCAGCATCTGGTTTTTTTTTTCTGGAGGCAGTCTTTTTGGCCAGAGAAGAGCGGCGCATTCAAGGGAGTTGCCTGCTGTGGAGGACAGCACCATCGCACACGTTCGAACTTCGGGCTCGTCCCTTGACAAGTTGAACTCCCTTGTCGCCATCCTGGTCTGACAGGCTGACGAGAGACACGGATCGCTGAGCAAGCAATTGATAAAGCTTTTGGGAGAATCAGACGAAATCGAATTTTCTCGACAACACCGCATTTTGTCCTCCTCATCTCATCATCGACTTGCTCAACATGGCCTCAACACCACTCACCCATGGCCCTCTCCGGGCCCAACAAGCGCACTCTCGCCAGCCAGAGCCAGCCTCTGCGACACCATCGTCAAGTCGTCGTGCTCATAGCGACCGCGACCAGGCGAGACGTCCGCTCCCCCTGATAACACATCCATGGGGGCCAAACCCGACATCCACAAGCGCGTCGTCCACCAGCGTCGTCCCTCAAACCGCAGAGGGCAAAGCCATCCCTGTGGATGGCGCAACAGCGGAAAATCGAACTCTGGCGCTGCGCGAAATTAACAACCAGTTCCCCAGCCGGCAGAGATGCACCAACCCGAAGAACGACGCACAATCGGGCATCAGCGAACCCGTCGTGGTACGCACGTATTATGCTCCTGCTCAGCCTCCGCGACCGCGTCGCCACGATGCGGCAACTTACAGTGGAGTAGCATCCAAAGCGGGGGCAACAGCCATTGGTGCAGCCCGTCGTCTCGCATTCGCCAGTCATCTCTCTCTCTCTCCAGCGGCGCGGACAAGTTCAACAAATTACACCACTTATTACACGGGGAAAGCACCGGCCTTGGATGTATGCCAAGACCAAGGCACGCATCTACCGCCAATCAAGGCCTTTACATTCAAGAGCTTCATGGCTCACTCAGAGGCGCACTCTGGGCCCGACGACATTAATGCAGACCTGGATAGAATCGCAGAGATATGTGCCCGATCACGTTATTGCTTGAGTGATCAGTACGAGGTGCATTATACTCCGCGCGGATCGAGAGTCACGTTCCATGCCACGGGATCGCATCAGGAGCCTCGGGACGGGCCGGCGCTGCCCTTCCAGGTTGTCCCCTTGAGAAATTCAAATGGCCAGCAGGATATGCAGCATAACTTTGCCATGCCAAATCACCGACGGAGGAGACGCTTCGGCAGGATGAGCAGCAGAGCCGTGGGCACACTCGAGACCATTGTCTCTGTGAGCCGCTCCTCTGAGGAGGATGACGCAGAGAGGAAAGCGGCCACGGCGACTCAAAAGGAATCATCTGGGCCCTCTTCCCCGAGAGCAGCATCACCTCTTGCGGGACGAGAAATGTCTGACTCCAAGGATGAGACGCGGCCGCCACTGCTGGGCAGAAGACACTCTACCTCGTTGGCCCTGATCGAACCCTCCAGACAGAGTCGTTCGGCATCGGATCCGACAGCGTTTCGGGCCGCCTCGTCAGCTTTGGTCAGCGAGCCGGCCTTGCCGCAGGCCTCGGCTAGACAGCTGGAAACGCGAACTGCGTCGTCGGTAGCCCGGCCGGTCAAGGCCCAAGGATACCATTACCACGCTCGTGTGCTGTCGGCTCCCCTGGCTACTAGCCGGGATGCACGTTTCGTGCGAGGATCCATCTCGCCAGTTCATCACCAGGACATTCCGGGCAAGGCTGTCCTGTCTTCTATATCTGGCTGGCTGCCCTGGACGTCTGCGTCTGCTGTCCCGCCGGGCCGAGCCGAGAGTAGCTTACGGTATCTGCTGCAAACTACTGAGCATAAGGCGAAGAGAACTGCTGGAGTCATGACGTAGCATGGATAGGACGAGAACAAGGAGAAGAATGAGAAGAGGGAATCTGGCGGATCGGTGTACTCTTGGGGTTGCAGTGGCCAACTCTAGACTCTAGAGGGGCATTGGCAGATCTTGTTTCGAGTACAATGGAACCTGAAGTAAATGGACAGTTTGAGTACTACAGACTCTTGGCAACGGATGCCATGATGTGGTTTTGTTTTGGATTTGTGATTTTACATGGCTCTCAGTTGTTTATTTTATTTTCTTCTTTCTCTTTTTTTTTTTCCTTTATTCATTCATTCAATTTTTTTCTATCCCTTTCTTACTCTCTTACTCTCTCTTTTTTTTTTCTAATATCCTTCTTTCTTCTCTTCGTGCTCACTCCTTTATTAGCTTCGGCAATGGCAAGCATCTATAGTTAGCGAGTATCTACACTCCTGCTCACTTCATACCAACCGAAAAAAATCTCGCTCTCATTGCAGCCCACAGTTGCAACTCGAAGTAAGTTCCGTTGTTGTATCCAGACATGTGAGTGAGTGTGTAGGCAGTACATACACGATGATACGGGTAGAGAAGTAGGGAGCCTACAATATGTGCACTGCTTTGCCAAGGGGCCTCAACGACTCTTCCGTCTTGTGTCTCAGCGCCAGTACATACGTGTGAGAGGATGATAGGCCACGATGCGGAAAAAAATTGAGAGGCTACCTACCAAAGAAGGGCAGGTACTAGCTGGTCTGTATGCAGGCCCGCCGCCCATGTGCTCTACAAGTCCAGAAGACCTTAGACGAGTGACGACACGCCGCAGAGTAGGTAGGTAGTAAGCTTAGGGTCTGTAGTGCTGCGAAGTTCAAACGATCTCTGTGTCGAAGCGGACTGGGGAGGAGGGAGCTGGAAGGCGACATGCCCGACATTGCACATCGGTCAGTCGATGACGAACAACTTCAAAGTATAAACTCGTCAATGTCATTGACTCCTGAAACCCCGAAGCTTGGAGCTCTAGCAAGTAAAATTCATTAAAATTTCGAAATCAATCCACCAGTGACCACAGTACCTAGGTCATCAAATCAAAAAGTGTCAAGAACCCATCACCTCATTTCACAAAAAAAAATAAAAAATTAAAATTTTGTTTTTTCCAATCATCACGCAACAATCGTCAATGCCCTCTCCTGGCCACCATCATCGATTCATCACAAGACCATCTCGAGCTCAGCATCCACCCCCTCTCGCGATGCCCGTTTCCGCCGCTTGTTTCCGTTCCGCGGCCCATCACAATAGAAGAGTAGGCATGCATAATGCATTCAGGTCGCTTTACCACGGCATACGAGGTGCGTACCCGTTGTCGACGGTAGCCTGCTTAGCGGCAGCGGGATGGCCTCCAACGCGAGGAGCCGCAAGTTGGTCTCTGTGGGGAAGGGGCGCGGGAGCAGCCACGACGGCGGTTGCGAGGCAGGCCATGATGATGGAGATGGAGCGCATGATGGTGGAAGACGGGAAGGCTGGAGCTCAGAGGGAGAAGATGGGGGTTTTCGTTTCAATGAAACCGATAAAACGCTGCTGTTGAAGATGCGGTGTTTTGTTTTGTTTTGTGTGTGGACGTAGGATGTCTGGATGAGTGTGCGGACGTATGGACGTATGGACGTATGGACGTATGGACGTATGGACGTATGTATGTTAGATGAGTGTACTGTGTGTGTGTATGGATATATGTGTAAATGTGTACAGTATATATAAAGGATGTGTGAATGTTAAGATGTGCCAATGTATATATGAACAAAGTAAGCAGCCCGAGAAGCCGAGAGTCGAGACGATCCGGATCTACAAGTCCTTCACTTCAATACATGGGCATAGCCTGCCGGCACAGCAAACACCAAGATTCCTCATCCCCTTTATACCTGTAACCTATACCTAGGTTGTATGTATTATTTACCACGCCAACCCCCTCAGGCCAAGCTCGTCCCGATCATACCCAATCCCATGGGCCATACCCCATCCTCATCCACAGCCTACAGATGACAGCGGTCACGACCATCTCCGGAACGGTACAGACACAGACTATTTATGTAGCCCAGATCTGCCAGTGATCTACCTGTCCTCTGCCGTACATGCCCCAGATCCCATCTCCCCGATTTTTATCACGCCCACCGCTTGCCGACGCAGGTACCGCGAGCCAATCCTGGTCCAAGTACTCCGTATCGAGGAAATAAACACCTCAAGAAAGCTATACTCCGTACATATATGTACATACATACAATGTACTTCATATACGGTCGAGGCCCTCAGCCCATAAGACAAGTTCGTGTTCCATGCGTGGAGTCTGACACTATCGGAAGCAATGGGTTCAGTTGGCTCCGAAAATGAGACATCAATGCCTGACCAGTGACATGTACATACATACATACATGGAAATGGGCGAGAGAGCTACGGGAGTACATAGATAGCTTGAGCTGAGTTGGCCTGCCGCCTGGGCCCTGGGCCCTGGGCAATGGGCATGAAACCTGGTTCGTTCGGCTGGACCACGATCAAACAAACAAACCAACCATGGCACCACCAGACTCCAGAGGGGGGAGGCCTTGCCTGCCTTTTTCTTCTTTCTCTTCTCTTCTCCTCCTCTTTCGTGTCTTCTGATTACATACCCTTCCGCTCTTGAAACCGTACGGCCCTTATTACGCCCTGAGTGACGAGTCCCTGCGGAGTAGGTACATAGGTAGGTAGAAGATCGGACAGGGAACAGGGAAGTTGGAACAAGGAACGAAAAGAAGAGTGGGAAGGCACAAGCTGACGGTTCGCGATCGACACCGCCAAGTGTTCTATGAATCGAAAAAAATTATGGAAAAAGAAAAGAAGAAAAGAAGAAAAGAAGAAAAGAAGAAAAGAAGAAAAGAAGAAGAAAGCATAGAGATATTAAAGAGAATGGCAAAAAAGAAGAAGAAAAAAAGGACGCCGG
>SRQH01000339.1:0-28879 GCA_018360345.1 Claviceps sp. LM84 group G4 | reverse complement strand
TGATCGACAGCATGCCTCGCCGTCTTCAGGCTGTGATAGATTCCAAGGGTTGGTATACAAAGTATTGAGGCATTCAATTGATTAAGCCTTCATGATTCTATAGACGTGCTTGATTACACATTTTTGACATTTTAAATGGCTAGATTGCTAAAAAGTGAAATAAATAGGTGTGGTGATCCAAAATGGGTCCAACTTGGCGTTTCGCGTTATTCACTTGGTGGGGCTGTAGTCTGGGATGTCACTGCTGTCCGTCTTGCGTCAGCCGTCACTTGTTGGCGTAGCATTTCAAGGTCTTGAAGTTGTCATACGGTATACCTATCAGGAGCGCTGAAGCCGTAAGCGCTGAAAGGTATGAGACAGATTACCAAGCAAAGTATGACTGACGTTTCAAGTTCCAACGAGCTATTTTGTACATAAGGTGGAGCCATGTGAGTCAAGACTCAACAGTGACAATAATCAACTTTGATTCAAATAATCCTCTTCCATCAGATTACGTCGTAAATCCGACAGAAGTCTATCTATGTGAGAATGCAAATTATGCAATACTCATGAAATATGGCTACATCAATTGGAGTGAGTAGGAATCATCCCCATCATCTCGAACCCCGTGCTCTGAGCTAACAATCACCAACCCAGGTGGGCACCGGAAGGCCCTGGGAATGCAGGGATCACGAAGATCAGGCAAAGGCTTCTTACAACAACCCACTCAAGCGAACCAACCAAGTTCTCTCCGAGGAGAACATGCGGCTCAAGAGAATACTGCGCAAAAATGGCATATCCTGGTCTCCCGTTGCTCAAGCACATATGGCGCAGCAAGATCTTACTTGCTCAGGAAGGCGCACACGGTCCTCGAGACGCACTGAAGACGTGGCTCATGGCCGCAATAGGCTGCCGGTCGAAGTCATATTGAGAATACTCAAATATGTCACGCAGAGCCCTTACCCGATTATCGATCCGCTCTCGCGTTCTACTCCCGAGCATTTGACCGAGATAGAGCGGTCGCGCGACTCTCAAATCGCCATACATTTCCTTGCAACATGTAGAGCCCTTCACGCAGAGGGAACCCGTTATCTATGGGAATCAAACACCTTCGTCTTCACAACCCCGGAAGCACTCCATCGCTTTGCTGAGTTGAGCCCTAAATATCGAAACAAGATTACGAGTGTGACTCTCAGAGTCATCGCACGCTATTATGACGACTGCAACGGGACGTATAGACTGGACGCAACGTACCATCCTGATTTGAAAACACATCAAGAGTTGAAAGTACATGTGCGTCCAAAAGAACCGCGTCCGATCAGAGGCGGGTTTCGCAGCTATAGCCAGCATCAAATCGCAGACTTTCTCGTGGCACTACGTGCACCGTACGACCCAAGTTACAAAAACAAGCACATCCCTCGTCCTCGTCTGCTTCCGTCTTTATCAATGATTCGACTTGATCTCGTGAACTTCGCTAACCTAATGTTGTCTCCTCCGCATCCACGCTCGGAATTTTTTGAAATCGCATCTCGCGAGCTCGGATACACGCTCAACGAGCTACAGATCACCGGTCTGCCGGACGGCCTCGCAGGGACTAGATGTTCGGAGGCACTGACTTGTATGCTCAAGGACGAAGGTCTCTTCTTGCACGGCTGTCCTACATACGTTGGGCAGCCAAGCCAGCTGCAAAAGCTCTCGTGTACGAAATGGTGCGCTCGAGTGATTCGCGCGTCTGTCCGCGATGAATCTGCCGAAGACAACGCCGGGGCGAGTCATGATGATGATGATGATGATGATGATGATGATGCAGTCGACTACACGCACAGGCTGGGTATACGACCTCCCGTACCAACGGAGACAGGCCACCCAATCTTATTCCACGACCAGGCCGACGTCGTCTGGAAACGCATTCCCTTGACACGAGATAGTGAGCAGCGTCGTTGGGTGCCCTTCTCTAGAGCGACAGGCCGTGAGATGCCTGGATTCGAATTAGGTGCTGGCGAAGACGGCCGTTGCCCTCACGATGGCAACGGCCCTTTCGGTGCCCCGATTCTACGCCATTCGATATCTCGTGCTATAGTTCCTTTCTCCGAGGTACACACCTGATGTGCAACTTTGATTTCGCGGATCTCGCTTTGCTTTAACTGAAGATGGAAAGTGAATGATGTCGCCGACTCATTTGCGAGATTGAATTGCTTTTTTCGGGCCGACTACCTTATTCCTGAGTATTCACCGTCGGCTTCGGCGATGGATGCAGGTCACAGCCTTGTTTGTCGGTAAAGCTTGTTGTTATATTGTGACTTTGAAGGAATTTGATGTGGTAAGGAAGACCTGGCTGATACATAGTCGCGTTACTAATTACTACCTGGTACCTACCTACCTACATATGTACCTTCCAAAGTTCCAACCAGTGACAACCAGTGACCACTTGGCACTGACCACAATGAATTGCGAAAAGACTGTGGAATTGACGTCATCAAAATATTTCAAGGGTTCTCATCTGGTACATTATACATACATACCTACCAGTGCATGTAACGAAATAGTGGGGCATTGCTTTGTCGCTGACTCGCTGGTCGGGACCGGATCGACTTCTAGAAGTATCAACGAGGCCTGCCTCGGAGATCTTCTTAGATCAACAGACTGTTGCTGCTCGCCACTCGCCAGACGCAGTCATGTTGCCGCCAAGGTTTCCATCATACGTGGGACTCGCCTTGGCCTTGTCCCTGGCCGTATTCGCATCATTAGTCGCAGGCGAGCACACGAGCAACTGGGCCGTCCTGGTCTGCACGTCGCGCTTCTGGTTCAACTATCGCCACCTGGCCAATGTTCTCTCCATCTACCGAACCGTGAAGCGACTCGGCATCCCGGATTCGCAAATCATCCTCATGCTCCCCGACGACATGGCCTGCAATCCGCGCAACGCCTTCCCCGGCACGGTCTACAGCAACTCCGATCGCGCCGTAGATCTCTACGGCGACAACATCGAGGTCGACTATCGCGGGTACGAGGTCACCGTCGAGAACTTCATCCGACTGTTAACGGACAGGGTGGGCGACGAGATGCCCCGCAGCAAACGGCTGCTGACGGATGAGCGGAGCAACATTCTGGTGTACATGACGGGGCATGGGGGGAATGAGTTCTTAAAGTTCCAGGATGCGGAGGAGATTGGCTCGTTTGATCTTGCCGATGCGTTCCAGCAGATGTGGGAGAAGAAGAGGTACGTGGAAAGGTGACAGACAGGCATGGAACGGCAGTGCAAGATCATATCGGCGGGTGTCCAATCCGGGAACTACAGGCCTACAGAGATGTCATTGGTTTCGAAAAACGCCAAGCTAACCGATGCTTCTCTACCCAGATATCACGAAATCCTCTTCATGATCGACACTTGCCAAGCGAACACCATGTACAGCAGGCTCTACTCGCCCAACATCATTGCCACAGGATCATCCGAGCTCGATCAGTCCTCATATTCCCACCACGCCGATAACGATGTCGGCGTGGCCGTGATCGACCGATACACATATTACAACCTGGAGTTTCTGGAGAACCAGGTCAAGGACCTAACCAGTCGCAAGACAGTCGGCGAGCTCTTCGACAGCTACGACTACGAAAAAATTCACTCCCATGCCGGCGTGCGCTACGACCTATTTCCCGGTGGCGCCGAGGGGGCCCGAAGCCGTCTGATTACTGACTTCTTCGGCAACATTCAAAACGTCGAAGTAGACAGGGATGCCAGTTCCGCGCTCGACGAGCAATTGCTGTCGTTGAGCAAGACCATTACACTGCTCCGACAGAAAGAGGCGGAGGAAGGTGCTGCGCGCCGCAAGAACGCGACGACGTCGGCGCCTGCGAGGGTCTCGGATGGAAATGCGACAGTGGTGACTAAAATTCAAAGAGCCACGGTCTTGACTGATGAGGACTGGTGGACGAAGAAGGTTGTTGGCGCGACAGCGCTTGTGGGATGCGGGATAGTATGGGCTCTTGGGTCATTATTGAAAATATAGCGAGTTGAATTGAAAAAAAAAAGAACTGAAAAAGGAAAGCACACACACATACACAACAAATTGCTCCGGGTAGACTTTTCCTTAGCCAAGGCTTGAATCCAGGTCAAGTCGCTCATGGAAAGAAGAGGTGCCAGATTGAGAGTGGCGGGCACTCTAAGTAAGTTGCAATGCCTACAAGTACAACTCTCTGTAGTAATGCAACATCATCATCATGGGCTCAAGGTACATGGAATTCGTACTTAATGAGCCAGTCTGCTTTGTGCGATCCCCATCGCATGATATCAAGTTGTAACATGAAGCCTGTCGGAAAATCGCCTTACTAAGCAACGAGAGAGCGAAGGTTTCTCAAGTGGATTCGACGAAGCACAGGCACCACGACTCCACGAGTGCTCGCTTCTTCTCATGGTATTTTCTGCCGAACATAGACTGCTTGTCGCGTGATGGACAATAATTGGACGCTGCTTGGGTCTGGGTAGCAGGCTGTTCTTGTAGACTGAAGAGCAATAGAAGAACTAAAGGACACGAAACAAAACATGGATCGTTCAAAAGTGAGTACATACATAGGTTTTGGCGATATACACTACCTAGGACAAGCAAAGAGGTACAGGCAGAAAAAGGAAAGAAAGTTCATGAGTGTCATGTCATGTGTGAGAAAAACGACAGCACAGCCCAATGTGCTTCCACAGTCGCGTCACGAAGAAGCAACGTAACAAGAATCTAGCCAAAGTTCTAACAGTCCATACACAGGCGCGGCCATTACACCCTCTGGAGCTTCGCGCGCGCCCCATCGCGTCTCGGGCCATAGCATGGTCCTGCGACGCAGAACTGGCCATCGCCACAACGGACACAATACACATCTTCCTGCCCGAGTATCCCCGGCCCAGCCGCAGCTCCGATGACGCCGCCGCCGCCGCCGCCGCCGATGAAGATGCCTTCCGGCCTCAGTTCTCACTCACGCTCACCGCGAGCGGCATCCTCCGTCCCGACCCTGCCATCAACGGTCCTCTGTGTGCTTTCGCCGGCGTGAGCTTACCTGCCGCTGCCGAATCATCCAACGAGAGCCTCGTTTTTCATGGAGTAGGAACCGGAGAGGCCACCCGTTGCGGCTCCTCCCTGAGCCAGAGCCTCGGCGTGGAATGGTCCCCGAATGGGCTGGGAAGGAATCTGCGTCCCGTGCTGACTATCTTGACCACGTCGGGGAGTATCGTCGCCATGGGGGAGCACATAGATGGCCATGGCTCGCGGCCTGTCATGACATCGACGCTGCGGTCTCGCACGTTTAAGCACTGGAAGATTCTCTGGGGCTTGGGCGCCCAGTTACCCATTCCGGACGAGGAGAGCGCCGATGGGTTCCGGAACATGAATGAGCGGATTGTGTCGATGTCGTGGGCGGGGGAACTTGGTTCGGGGACGGGGCTGCTGGCGTATATGAATGATGAGCGGGAGGTGGTTGTTATGGGCGTGCAGTTTTTGCATCGGATGGTTGGAGAGGATGAGGAGTCGGGATGGGACGTCTCTGAGATTGTTCGATTTGATTGCCAGGGTCCGCATCGTGTGAGTTCTTCTTCGTTTTTTTCCAATCTCATGTCGTTCTTGCTTTGTGCTGTTTTTCTTCACGCACGGTTTGTCAACATGAGTCAGTCATATACATGATGGAGACCGTAACAGAGCATGTGGGCTAACGTTTGCTGTTTCTTTGGGTAGGGCGAGCAGACGACCAACGTGGGAGATGCCGACTTTATACCCAGCGGCGGCGCGTATTGTCTCAAATGGAGTCCCTGGTCCGTCATTAAGGGCTCTCGCACGGCAGCCATTGCATACGTGGCGAAAAACTACGTCGGATTCCGCAGAGTGACTATTCAGGGGGCCTGGCTGCGAGGGCAGGACCCGATTATTCAGATAGACGCGGCCGATACCTTGGGTATCTGTACGTTTCTTTCTGCGGATGCGTTTGTGGAATGGGAGAACCATGTACGTGGAGAGAAAACCCTGGAGCTGCAATTTGGTCTTGGCCATGTTCACGTCTTCGGACTTGATTGTGTTTGCCTATGTATGCAGAAACGAAAGCTGATCAGTTCTTAGATCTGGCAAGAGGCCGATTCACAACTGGCGCGAGGCATCATCGCAACGCCCTTTGTAGTCAAGCCGTTTCAGGTCGATCTCTGCGCGGATCCAAGCCCGCCTACGGCGTCACATTCCCCAGACGACTGTTTGACGCTATATCCCAAGCCCGATGAAGTCTCTACCAATCCCATAACAGGCGAGTTTGAAGCCACGACTTTTATGCAGATATGTACCCTCCCTCCGATCCGCTAACACGAACACACCACAGACCTCATCATCCATCATCCCAACCCATCCCAGAAACCTCCCGAACCCCTCTACTCCCTCATCCGCCTCTCCGCCACCCCTACCAACCAGGACTGGTACCAAACCAATCTGCCCTCGGAGGAGAAGCTCCCCCAATGGGCCCAACGCGTCCACCGCGCCATCTCCCGGCAGGTATCACGCGTAGAAGCCCTCGGTGGAATCGACTCCGAATCCGATACAGATTCCGAATTCGACGAGCCAGAAGTCGACATGTCCATGATGCCCGAAGAGGAAACCCCCACCTTGTCCAAAGTTCATCCGCATCGCTTCCGCCTCTGGGGCATGGCCGCCTCTCCTGGGGACGGATGCGTTGCGACACTCGTATCCAAGCACGTCACACAGCATGCGGACCGGCGGCCCCGGGCCAGAATCCTCTTCTCGTGGCCGACTCAAGAGGATCTAGCAGCAGCAGCAGCAGCAACAACGGCGGCCGCGGCCACAGAGATGACGGCATTGTCCGCCTCAGAAACATCGCCAATCACGTCCCTGACAACAGAGGGCATGGTCTGGGAATCCATGTACGGCAACATTCGCGAGGTCCCGAGCTGGCTTTCTAAAACGACGGAGAGCTGTTTCTGGCGAGACACGCCCTTGAGGAGGCAGTTCATGGCTGTGATTCCCAAGCAAACATGTGTCTTTTGCGATGCGAGACTTGTCTCGTTTGGTAACGAATCGATCTGTGAGAGAGGTCACTCCTTTGGTATGTTTTCTTCATTCGATGCAACCATCGTCCTGTGTTGTGGGAACTTTCTTTCCTGTCCCCCGTTCGAGGGTCTTCTTGATGGGGCCTCTGCGCCACCACCCCCTCCTCTTCTCTTCTCTTCTCTCCTCTCCTCTCCTCTCCTATACTTCTCCCCTGAGCATAATCAGGTACAAGAAATGTGCAAGAAGCGCATCGGAACAAGACACGATAACGTGGCAAAGCGAGACAATATAACACGCAGGAAGCTAACATGCATGCATCAGCAACCTGCGTCGCCACCGGCCTAGCTATCCTCGCACCGGGCATCTCACGAATCTGCTCCGTCTGCGACCTCCGCTGCCTAAACATATCCGAGCTGTCCCGAATCGCTGCCCAGCACATCAGTCCAGAGGCCGTGGTAGAATCTCTGGGGGAAGCATGCGGCGGGTGTGGAGGCAAATTCTTACTCTGAGTTAGCAATTACTTGTTCACATTGCCTTTTTTCTCACTGGTCCATACTTATACCATGTGCTTGTACATGTATTTTCTTTGTGAAGATTCCGGAGTTGGAGGCTTCAAGTTATTCGACCATAGATGATGATATACTTATTCTCTCAAGTTCGAGAACAGTGCAAAAGGGACAATTTTGGATGATTTTACATCCTCCTCGCTTTTGGAACGACATAAACAGGGCACGAGAAGAGAGCACGAGGAGAGGGCAAGAGGAAAGAAGGAGAGGTCTTCTTCGGATGGCGAATGCCGCCCGGGGAACATGCGGCTGACGTATCCAGTTGTCTTGGAAGCACTTGCCGGTCCCTGAACTTCTACCCAACACAGATCATACTTCATGAGAATCCTGGATAACCTGTCGTCTTCGGATATTAGCTTTTCTACGTCATTGTTCCGCGCGGCATCACGTTTCAAGCCACAGCCGCTCAATGGCCATCGTCTCCAAATATCTTGAAGAGCAACATCACGTTCACTTCGCAAAGGGGCACATCCATGGTTATAAATTCTGAACTTCACTACTGGTCTCGTCTCTCGCATCCACCTTATCAACAACGAATGGCTTGATACAATAATCCATACATACCTAGTCCACATGGCTGCCAAGACCTCTCTCTGTCCGTCCACTCTTCATACATGTAACATCTGTAGAACTCAAAAAATCGCAACAGCTTCCTGTCAAAAAAAGGAAAAGGCTCAACACCAGTTTCGTGGCTCAGTCATTAGCAAGGTGACAGATATATCACCCAGCACATATGTCAAGTCATAAAAACAACATGAAAGAAAGAAAGAAGAAAAGAAAAAAAGAGAAATTGTCAGCATCTGTAGTTTTCCCCTGCCTAGGAAGTAGTGCAAAGGAAATGAAAACAAGATATCTGACTCAAAAGAATTGAAGAACGGAGAGAAAGAAGAAAACTCGCAAGAGCTCGACGGCTATCGCCAAATATAATCCCAGGGCTAGACTCTCGCACATTGGGAGCAAGAGGCCTGGTGACTATCATGCACGCACAAGAAGCGCAAGAAGCGCAAAGGAAGAGCATAATGACATCTCAAAGTGTGGTATCCACCGGCCATAAATCATGGGAGGAAAAAACGCTGTAGTTTGCATCGTGACACTGAAGGCCAGGTTGACTGAGCCGAAGTCATGTCTTAGAAAGCCTGGCCCGGGGCTGGCATTCTGTTCGTAACACCAGAAGGTGGACTGCTAAGAGGACCGCGAGGAGGCGATACAGCTTGTGTTGTGGGAGGTGCCCCAGGGAGGCGACTGAGTTGTGGATATGCGCGCGTTTGGCTTTGCGATGGACTTGCAAGGGGTTCAGGCGCAAATCCATTGTATTGGGGTCCGGAACTTTGACCATGTCCAGATGCACTCATTGGCCGCGGTCCTACTCCTGCTCCTACTCCTACTCCTGAGCCGCTCGGCCCCGTGCGAGGTTGGCCCCGGTGTCCGTTTTGAGCAGTCATGGGCCTACCTTGAGGCGTCATGGGACGCTGTAGATGGCCCCTAGGAGACTGGCCTTTGGAGTGGTTTATGGGAAGAGGAACTGGTCGAGGCCCTTCAGGAGACCTCGGTTTGACGGGCCGCGCAGACAAACACGTTCGAGGAACAACACCTTGTTGAGACCTGTCTAAACGGATGCAAAGGGCCTGATAAGACACAAAATGTATTAGCGTGTGATCAGAAGCAGATTCCGTGGAAACAACTATAGCTTACCCATCCATCATCATACTCATGCAATAATCGCACAAGCTCACCAGCCTTCATCTCCATCTCATCGTCCAATGCCGGCTTGAAATCCAACTGGACTCGGTGAACATTCGAGTTAAGAGGGCCACCAGCTGCAGCAATGGCTGCCGCTCCTTTGGTCTGGATTACTGCCGAGCCTGGGTTGACAGACGTCTCACTAAATTCCGTTTCCGCCGGGCTTGGGGGTATCGTCGAAAGGGCAGGGGCGACAGTCAGATCAAGAGGCTTCGGTCCGCCATTTCGCATCGAGGTTTTCCGCGTCAAATCACCAGCGGCAGCACTCGTAGATATAACGGGTTCATTGGTCGTGATGGGGTTGGAGGAAGCAATCGTGCTATGTTCCGGGATAGTTGGGTCCAGAACGCGCTCAGCCTGGCTGCCAAAGGGGTCGCGGTGATGTGTGTTCTGACTTGACGCAGTGCCATCTCGCATGCCGTTGTTCTGACCGTTTGACTTGATGGGAGCAGATGCGGGTGCGAGGGCAGCACCGGCCGCCTTGCTCGTGCGCTTGTCGAGACTCCAATTCGGAAGGAACTGGGTAATAGGTCGGAGGCTGATACGCGGTGCATTCGGATTGCGTTGGACGGTCATGGTGTCAAACGAGCTCCCTTTGCTCGGGTTTTTCTCATTGTCTGCTCCCGCGTTTGCGCCGATGGCCTGTCTGCGCCGACGGGCGAACATAAGAAAAGCAACCAGGCCGACTATGAAGACACCCCCAATCACGCCAAAGGCAATGCCAGCCTTGGCTCCCGCACTGTTAGCATTACCACTATCTTGAGGTGTTGTAGACTGGCTTGAAGATGTGATGGACGCAACAGTGCCTGATGCAGATGTTGAAGTAAAATCGGGGACTCCAATGTCCATGCTTGGCGACAAGATCGGTTTCCCCGTCGCTTGTTCCAGGACTTTATCGAGTTCCGAAGTGGGAGACAAGGGTTGACGGATTGCCGTAGGAATGGAGGGGCTTTGAAGTACATCAAAGCCATGACTAGGTTGTGATGCAGCTAACTTGTTTGTTGGCTGCGCCGCTGGTGTCGCTTCCGGGGCGGGATATTTATTCAAGGTCGAGTAGCCAGCAACAGGGCCCTCAAATGTAGGCTGCAAGGTTTTGTAGACAGTCCGAATGACTGTAGCTGCAGCACCTAGATCTTTACGTTAGCTTCGCATGATCAAGCTGGCATTGAAGTATGGGATCCCGGCCCCGGTGGCTGCAGGTGTAGTAGCAGAGAGCTTAGAGGCAAAGCGCGATGAAAACAGAAAAGAAAAACCATGGATGCAATTTTGCTATTACCTCCGACAGGGTCATTTCTCTTGATGTTTTCATCAACAGCACGCTTGTCGCCGCGTGACTCGTCCAAGGTTTCCTCCATAGTTCCGATAATGCCACGAGCAATGTCGTGAAGATGTCGATGCAAGTGAGGCATGTTAGTTGTGTGTGAAGGAAGGTGTTAATTCGGAAGCTCAGTGTCATCAAGCAAACGTGGTGGTACCATCCAGGCACATATGTATATTTTTTTGCGCAACAAGAGAAAGGCAGGTGGTTGAGGAGTTGGTATGGAATGTGAGGGTGGTTGGATCCGAGGGAGGTGAGGAATGTATCCGGCAATCTATCGCTGACGAGTGCCTTGCTTGCTTGCGTGGACAACTCTCAAATGTGTGACGGTGGCTTCCCACAAGAAACAAAGGGTAAAACAAATTGGGGTCAAATGCCAAATGATGGTAATGCCGTCGCAGGTATGAACTTTGAAGGAGAGATAGATTTCCGTATGGGCCGCGCGCAATCCGTATTCCAGATGCTGGCACAACAAGGGCGAGGTGCAATGTTTTTTTGTTGTGTAGAGATTGTAAGAGAGCAGAAGAGGCTCTCGAAGGCAACTGAAAGAATGGAACGAGCGTGCCGAATGTCAGCAGTAATCGCTCATGAGGCTATCACAGCTGTGTGCAGAACGATACAAGTCGCAGGAAATGGACAACCCGCTCGAGTTGAAGATGTTGCAAAAAAGGAAGGAGGATGGGTGAGCAAACGGGAATATGATCGCGTTGCTAGGTGGATTGTCCCTACATAGGTAGATGCAATGGGCTGAAGAAATCCGATGAGCCTCCATGCCGGCCCGTCCAGCTGTCGGATTTTCCTTTCAGCTGTCCTGCGTCCGGCCATATTTGGCCCGCCAGCTGGTGGACGTTGATTTGCAGTCGACCGCATTATTATTACCACCGCCGATGCACTGCTGTGCGGCGTTACAACTTGCGGTACGGTCAGGTACATACTGCCACTGCCAACTGGACTGGTCAAGGGGCGACGACGGGAGGATCAAATCCTGGTTAGGACTAGCGCGTGTGCCGCTCTGGCCACTCAGCCAGCCATCACCCCACCCACCCACGCGCTTTCCCTGCGTTTCCTACTTTCCCGCCAACGGCGAAAATGAGGCGAGAGACGACAGAAAAGAGCATTCGACGCGTGTACAATGCCAAAGCATTTGAGGAGAAACTTGGTCCACTCACGAAAATCACAGCTTGCTCATCTACAGATATTCTCTCGCGTAAGCGATCAGCACTTGCCCAGGCTAGCGATTGACCTTGAGGCGCATCTCGGTGCAGTTCACAAGTTGGTGAAGCTGCACGCTGCAGGGGGCCAGGGGCAAAGGCACTGCAAAAGGCCGGCAGCGGCCCTGGTCTAATTGGCCCTCCGCGTGGCACTTGCACAAACAAACATCCTAGTCAGGAACGGCAATCGCTCCTTCCCGCCGTGGCCCGCTCTACATATGGACCTCGTACCTACCTACATGAGGCATGAGGTAGGTACCTATGTATGTACATATGTACTCCGTACTCCGGAGTCCGAATGTCTCCAATCTCCATCATGCTCTCGTCATCTTGCCTCATTCTCCCTTTCCCATGCTATCTCGTTGCCTCAGGCATACCAAATCGGCCGCAACATCGAGGTTTCCGCATCATAGATATGTATTCGTCGTCAGTCCCGTCTCAACGCTGGCGTAGGTAATCGTGGCATCGTGCGGCAAGCCATGAGGCCAAGCCATTTGCAAGATAAAGCTGGCTTCGGAAAACGACCGAATGGGGGGGGGCTGTGAATCCACCCTCTCTTCCGCTCCAAGCGAATCAGCGATGTAACAGGATGCGTCACGGACTCACGGACCACGATGCATCGTGGCAAAGATAGCAGAGAAGTTGATGCCGTAGAGGTACCTAGTCGGTTTCTTCAGCAGCAGAGAGAGATGGTGGGGAGCCAAGAGTTCGCAACCAGACATCGCGAGCGCGCCCTATTCCTAGATCTTTCGAGCGCAATTGAGACTTGGCCGATAGTGTTGAGCAATTTTTCATGATCGGGATGACCGGATTGAACCCGCCCTCAGAGTCCAGACAGACAGCCTCCCTCTCGTTCCTGGGGCCGACTTCAGGGGAACAGGCGCAATAACGCACTGGAGGCTTGAACTATCACACGAGCACTAGCCTCAAGCAGAAACGCGCGCTTTTTGACATGCACTAATAGCGTAAAAGCACGTTACGATTCAAGAATAGGTAGGTAGAGGCTTCTTTATTTCTTCTCTTCATTTGCTACTTAGGCGAACGTTTGCGTTAGGGCCAACGGCGCCAAGTCGCTTTTGAGCGACCATCCGATTTATTCGCACGGAACGGCGAAAAGAAGTACATACGGAGTACATATACTCCGTACAAGAAGCACTTACAGCCCGAGCATGCTGCATGGGTCATTGGGCTGACACAACGGCGTCACGCTCAGCGGCTTCTCAAAGCGAATATGTTTCCCTGATCGGGTACCTAGCATACTTCCTAACTGCTTGACGTAATAGGGTACCACTTTCAAACCACTTTTGGCCTTCTTCTTGGCATCTGCGCACACGTGATGATGCACACATACATGTCACAGCTACATTATACATACCTAGGTAGGTACCTACCTACTCCGTGACGCAAGGGTAGAAAGTTCGTCACCTACTACGGAGTATTCGTATCTACCTAATATTCTATACATATTCCGTAGTACCCAGTGAAATAATGCGCTAGGAGGTATGACTCTACCATATCCGGACCCCTGGACCGCCATGTTTGCAGAACAATTCTAGCGTTCTATTGCACGCACATTCCCGTTATATCTACAGAATCCGACCCTTATTAATGGACATTGCAATAGGGTGCGTACATACTCGATGCCTAGAGTCTAGAGTCTAGACACTACACTTGCTTCTCCTCGTCAATCTTCGCAAGAGGAATTCAATTTCTACAAACGGGCACTTAATGCGGGCCAGCCCGCGCCCTCGCCTTTTTGCCCCTTTTCCGTTTCTTCCTTGTCTTCTTCTCCCTCATCTGATATCACAGCCCCCCTGCCATGTATGATGTCCCTACCAACCGGGCTATTGTCAATTCTAGAGTAGCAATCGTAGACGGTACGTAGCAACGTGTCTCCCCGGCCAGAGAAACCATGTCCCAGCAACCCAGATTCCCGGATCCCGACACTCCCCCAAGCAAGTGTGTACCCATGTAGGTACATACATACATATATAGATTCCGGTGCAGTAGCCTGTAGGCATTTATGTATGTATTCCATTTTTGTACACGCACTATTGGTGACCATGGCCAAGCAAATTGCCGAATACTTCGCGAGATGCTGATGTCACGAGTCGTGCCTGTCCCTTCATATGTACTTGATATCGACGGAAGCTATCATCGTGGCCAAGAAAAGACGGCTTCGTTTCGGTGAACTGTCAGAGAGGCGGCCCCCGTTGATGCATGCACGTATGAGACTGGCGGTGAGCCTTGAGGAGTAAATTTGCACATCGCACGAGTGCGCTATTTCTACGCATGGGAGTGCCGCGTGCGTATGTTGTATCATGTATGCAACCAGACAACATGATGTTATTACAGAGGGCTCGCTTAGGTATACATGAACCATGATGCTACCTAGGTACATATGTTGCAGTAGGTGCGAGAAAAAAAGCAGTTATGTAAATGCGATAGAAAAAGCAAGAATTTCATGACATTGGCATCAATGATCATCCGTCCAGGGTATATTACCGCAGTCGCTTCGTCTGCGCACAGCGTGTGCTTCACTGTTCCTTCAACTTCCCCCGCCGCCTCGCCTCGATATGTATGTATGTATCCAAAAAAAAAAAAAAAAAAAAAAAAAAAAAGTCAAAAGAGGCTCAAGCGATACTCCGTATGTACATAGCGAGCAACTCATCCCGATTCCCCTCACATTGAATCCTCCATTTGCCTACTCCGCGTCTTGGACCAATTATCCCTGCCCTGCTTTCCACCCTGGTTCTCGAGTCCCATGCCCCGTTCAACCCATTCCCTGCTCTCCATATGCTTAAGACGACTCAGCGCTCTTGCAAACGCAAACGCTTCTTCCTCTCCAGCAAACAAATTTGTATTCTTCAGCTGCTCCGCCTGCGTTTCCGCATCATCTAGGAAGTCCTTGACCACGGAGCCGGGATCCCTATCTGCGCCCTCTTTTATTAGGCCCAGCACGCTCTTCTTCCCGGGGGACTGCTGCATCAGGCTCTCTGCGATTTCATCCCGCGACACGAATAACTCGGTGAGGGGCTTTTCCGTAGTGAGGACCAGCTTGGCGTTGCCTTCGTACACGGCGTCGATGAAGGTGATGAAGCGGCGTGCCAGGTCGCGTTCTTGGATCGTCATCCCGGGCACGTCGGTCACGATGAAGGCGTCGTAGGCCCGGACTAGTTCAAGATAGTCGGCTGCTGACTTGGGCTGTCGGATGAGCTCATCGAATGTGAACCATGCGCAGCGACCGCTCACGCGCGGCACGTAGATGTCTCGACCCCAGACTCTCTGGGTTTCGGAACGGAGCGCGGCTGGGTCGTCGTCTGAGTCGCCCAGGAAGCGGAACCATTTCTCGGCGTGCGAGTGGGCGTGGCTATCGAGCGGAGTGTGGTAGACTCCCGAGGGAGGTCGGGGGATCTTTCGGTAGTCTATGGGGGAGTCGAGGTTGATGACATGGAGCCGGCTCTTGAGCAGTTGGATCGCGGGGATGAAGGACTCGCGTTGGATGCCGTTTTTATACAGATCATCGGGCTGTCGATTCGAGGTGGTCACCAAGACGACTCCATGAGACATGAGACCTTCGAGGAGTCTTTATCGGGTTAGTCTTTTTGCTCTGCTCGGGATGGCCGTGAAGGTCTGGGAGTCCAGGCGCTTGTAAATGGCAGCACCTAGGCGTGAGAGTATGTGTATGTATGTACCTTCTTAAAATCATAGCATCGGCCACATCTGTGCACTGAAACTCGTCGAAACACAACACATTTCCCCGCTCAGCAATATCAGCAGCCACAAACGGCACGGCGTCCACATCCGTCCCGTGTTCCATCTTCAGCTTGTGCAACCGCTTGTGGACATCCTGCATGAAGTTGTGAAAGTGTATTCGTGTCTTGGTTTGCACTGAGGGGGGAAGTGTGTCGTAGAAGAGATCCATGAGCATCGTCTTGCCGCTGCCGACATCGCCGTAAAGGTACAGTCCGCGCGGCAGGTTCTCGGGAATGTCGCCAACCGCCGGCTTTGCTGCGCGTCCGTTGCCGAAGAGGGAGGAAAAGATGGACTTCTTGCTGGGTTGAAGCTGCTGGAGACTTGGCCGAACGAGCGGAGGTGCATTGTAGTTGCGTAGCTCGTTGTATAAATTTTGCAAGCTCTCGATGATTCCTTGACGTAGAAATGAAGGGGATTAGCTGTCAAGTCTCTTACTACCATTTTTACGTTCATCCTCTTTCATATTGTCTTCTCATTCTTCAACCCCGCACTCTCATCTGTCGCTCTCTCTTCGTTTCCCGCCAATGCAACAGGAACCATAGCGATTTACTGTGCACTCCTCCCGCAAATCGTAGTCATACCTCTCTGATGCTCGTCATCCCGTAAAAGCCCTGCATCCACCCTTCTATCATACTCCGCCATGGGACCGTCTCGTCGTCTCTCACTGTCAACGACAGTCGCTGCCGTGCGAAGATCCACGCTACTCACGATATATGGTGAAGATATCGCGAACAGCGGCGGGGCGGTGTGATGCCGTGAAACCCTCGCTCCATTGGCACTTGGGCGACAAGGGCTCCGTTTAGCACAGGATGTGTGCAATCCTGCGACTGGTGAGCTCTTGGCTCTACATTCCATCATCACGCGCAGTCGCCGAGCGGCTGCCCGATGCACCGCGCGTGCTTGCATGATTGCGTCGACAAAATGGTGCGTACGGCTTCAATGGCCGGCATGGAACTTATCACCAACAGTATGGGCAATTGTAATTTGTAGGCATCCAACGCCATCGGAGGTCGACTGCCGCGGCGAAAAGGGATGGGGTTCGGTTCGTGAAACGACATGACGGAACGGCGTTGGGATAAAAGGCCGACAAAGCAGCCGGTGAGGGTTTTCACTTTCAGGTCCGAATCTTGTCTCGCGACTTCTGATTAGCCAGAGCGGGGCCGACATTGTCCTCGCCGCTCGGACCTCGTGGGCCGTGGCACCAGCTGAAGCCTGAAACAAAGCATTTGTCCGGACTCCGTCAGCAATCGATTCACGTGGAAGGTCCACGCTACCAATGTATGTAATTGTTGACTTCATTCTGATTATGTAACAGGTAAGTTCTCGTGGGATCCATGTACACTAACCCATTATTTGAGCCTCTTTGCAATCAGCATACCCACAATGTCACGATGCCACATTGAACAATTATCAACAGAATGAGGTCGGCACTAGGCGTCAACACATGCAGGAGCTAGGTATAGCGATAGCTATTAGCCAGAACCGTCTGGCAACTCCAGCAGCAGGCCCAGAGGAGGGAGACGGGAAATACCTACCTGCGAAACTCTACAATGCTCGAAGCATGAATGATTACCAACACGTTCTCTACTCTCTACTGGCCATGCAGTCAAATATTCGTGTAAGAACAAGGGTCGGGCAACGAGTATATAGGCCACCAAGTCAGTTCAAAGCGCCGACTGTTTTGAACTGGCTTGATGACCTATATAGATGCTGGTCGTCTAGCCCTTTGTCCTTCCACGAACAGTTGACTGAATGACCAGTGAAGTATTCCCAACGTGAAGTGGACGAAATGGAATGACTTCCTGAGCCAGCCAACAAATATTGTCGACGATATCTGCAATGCTGTTCCATCCGAGCACCGCTATTATCCTCCCTCAGACCTTCATGACAAGAATCTGGATTCTGGGTAGGTATGTTGAAGGCAGCTGTGCCTGTTCAATTCTGCGGGAACAAGCACCGTGGACGTAGGCTACCTAATAAGGAGAGGAATGGCGAAAAATAAAGCCTCACTTGCTTGTCTGCCCACACCACGTGCCTTAGGCCTTGTCAAATTATACCGAAACTCGAACGTGAAACGCTTTTTTATTGACGTGCAACGCCGAGAGCATCTAACATAACTAATAACGCCAGCGACCCAGTCGCACAGCATTCAAATGTATTCAGAACTAAGAAACTTCGTACGCTCCTGGTGCCAGTCATCTACAGCCCTGCAAACACCGCCATCGCCCCCGTTGCAACCGCAACAGCCACTGTCAAGAGAGGAACCTCCAACATTTGAACAGCGCTGACATGGCCCTCCCCACCAGAAATTTCTCCATTGCCTTCGTGAGTTCCGTTATTCTTGCTGCCAGGCGTCATGTTTGTGTTGTTGCCCTTGATGATCGTGTCAGTACACTTGCCCCCGACCTCCTCATCGGCCAGCTGTCCACCATAGATCTCTTGACCATGGCAGGCTGCGTCCGGAATCATGTCTTGAGACAAGAGGCTAGCTCGCATCATATAGTTTTCCAAATTTTGTTGCTCATTGGGATTGACGATGCCCACCATGCCCCTGGAGCAGTCACCGGCCTGAGAGGAATAAAAGACCAGAGGCTCCTCATTGGCCAAGCTCACTCGAAACACTTTGCCCTACAAATTGACATTAGCCTAGATTACTTTGGAATTCCGGATCAGTTACGTTACTTACAATCTGGCCTGGGTCAACATTGACATAGCCCGAAAAGAAACCATAGCCAATGGGAAGAGGAGAGCAAGCAAAGTGGTAATCCCCAGCTACGACGCTGTGGTTCCCGGACTGGAAATGAAACTCGAGGACATCTCCTGCCTTTGCTGTGACCGAGTTTGGATTGAAGGTGCTGTCGGTCGTGGCAGTAATCTTGATGGTGTCGGCAGCGACCGAAGCTGCCAAACCAGCTGCTGCGAGGTATGTCTTGATCGAAGGCATGTTGCTTCTTGGAATAGCAAGTGCAGAGTATCTGTTGATTGAGTGATCAGCGAGGTGGTGTTGGGGCTATGCAATGACTTTCAAAACTTGAGCAATGGAGATATGCTGTGATGATATAAGAAAGAAGATAAAGTTGAAGAAGAAGAGTTGGTTTGACTTGTGACGAGATGGGTGGTGGGAGTGTTTATTTATACTTGGGCAGAGCCTCGTCTAAACTTGCTGAGGCAAGAAGAGACTGACAGTCACCGTAGCAAGAGGCAGACAGAGAGAGTGCAGGCACAAGGAGCCGGTAAGCATATAGACTGGGCAAGCACTCGCGGAGAGGCATGTCAGGCAAGAGTCGAGGCAGTGAGAACAATGCGAGGACAGTCGCAGGCAGTCACACTCTGTGTGCACTCTTCGGCAGAGTCAATTGGATTCAGAAGTGCGTCACGAATCTACCGATGGAATGAGGGACTGAGACGTTCAACTGTCCCAATGCAGCTGCCTCGACCGACGTTCGCGAAGCTGGCATGCTTGCGGACGTGGACAGGTGTTGAAAAAGCTCGCATATGACGTGACTGCCAAGTCTACAGAGTACGTTCAACGTTGTGCACTTATTCTGAAAGTGTCTACTTGCAAGTTGCACACAAGCAGGAGAGACACGTCAAGAGTCTCAAGACTCAAGCGAGCTGCTATAAATCGGAAGGACGTGCGCGTAGAAGTTGAAGAAGGAACACCACCAGAGTGGCCAGACGGGCCGTGAAGACAAGTCACAATGGCCCAGAAGCTGCTTCCGTTGTTGGATGCGACGACACGCACGCGGCACACCAGTGTAAGGAGCTGCAGACAAGTGCAATGCTAACGCGGGACACTACTGCATGTCGTCGATACAACCTGCCATGCAGTATGTACTCTGTATAGAGGAAACAGCGGACAAAAGCATATGTCATCATACCGAAACACACCGACCTTGGTTCAAATGAATGCAATTCAGCCAAGTTGGCGAGACCCATGACGCCAAAATTCCGTCATTACTTCCACGGCCCAACTAACTGAGAAACTAAAAGAGATTGATTGAATGAACCCATAAGATAGTAACGTAAGAAAAAAAAAAATGAGATGATGAAAGAAGAGAGAGAGAGAGAGAGAGAGAGAGAGAGAGAGAGAGAGAGAGAGAGAGAGAGAGAGAAAGGGGGGGGGAGACAAGCCGACTGTCGGCCATCACAAGATCGCGCGACTCGCTACAAAAAGTACTCAGCCACAGGCTTTTTTGCCGGCATACCCCTCGAGTCCTGCGGCGCCGCCGAAAAGACTCTATACCGCCTTGCAGGACCATCCATCACCATTCCCACGTTCGACTTAGACTTGACGCCGGCACGTCCACCAGCACTACGATTCACATCGCCATTGCTGCGGGCAAATAAGCCCATGCCAGAATTGTCTTCTGACAGCTCCAGCACAGCCGCCACGTTTCCACATCGATAGCAGTAATTTGGCGCAGACCAGACGGTCACGACGGTGGCGTCGAACATCTCCTTGAAGCCTTCCATGACGAGCTGATGCGCCCGCGCAATCAGACTGAGATCGTTTTTGTGGTTGAACTCCCTGACGATGTCGGCGCCGAAGAGGAACCCTGCGCCGCGCGGAGACAGTCCCCAGCCGATGATATCGTCTGGGTCCGACCAAAGCAGGTCGCACATGGCCCCTTCATGCGGCACCTCTTGCTTCCTATCGATGAGACGGATCTTATCGACAGTATCGATCAGGGGACTTAAGCCGCCGTGAACGCAGAGCACCGCCCCGGTTGGATTTCCTACCGTGCCATTACTGAAACCCGATGCTCCGGAGCCGGGCGGTCCTGTCTTGGTTCCTCCGGCGCCGCTGCTGCTGCTGTTGCTAGCATTCGCACCCTGATCCTGAGAGTTGCGCAAATGCGACGGCGGAGGCTGACGAGGCCGACGGGGTACTTGAGAAATCACGGAACCGTTTGGATCGCAGACTTCGACTTCAATGTCAGCGTCGGCCGAGGTAGCTTGTTCGGGTTCTTGGGATAGTGTGTTGGATGCCCCAAGGACGATGGCACCGAGCGCTAGGTAGTCAAAAACGTCGCAGCAGTGCCTCCACACGCTGGCACTGCCGTATTTCCGTAAACATTCATCGTAAAAGCCGTAAACAGTGGTAATCTGGCGAGACTCGTGGTTGCCGCGTATGAGCGTAATGCGGTCGGGGTATCGTACTTTCAGCGCCAGGAGGAGTAGGAATGATTCTAATGAGTAAAAGCCACGATCGACAAAATCGCCTAATACACAGGTAAGCCCTCCAAGTCCGGTGTTCAGGCCCGAACAACAGCAGATGTTCCAATGCGTTTATGCCACCACGTACCCATGAAGAGATAGTTGGTGTCGGGAACATCTCCGCCAACTCGGAAGAGTTCCATCAAGTCATGGAACTGGCCGTGAATATCGCCGCATATCTGCAAAGTCATCCGTTAGCCCACGCCATAGCCCCTCACAAGTGATTAGAGGCTCTATTTCTGCCTGCGAACCGTAACTGGCGCAGCCACTGTGACGACATTGCCTTCTTCGATGAGAAGCTCGCGCGCCCGGTGGCAAAGCTCCCGCACTTGGCTTTCGGGAATCAGCCGGCACGAGCGAAGCTGTGCAATAGCCCTGCGAGTTTTGCGCGATTAGCCCGGTCGTGGAAGATTTCTTTCGCGCCTGGCTGGACCGCAAGGGTACGCGACGCAAACACGCACTTATCAAGATCGCTCATAATGGCCGTTGATGCGTTCGTCTACGGGTCGCGCGAAGGCGCCGCGGTCAATAGCGGCCACGATTCGAAGAAGCCTCTGGCGACCACAGCATGCCGTCGAAGCGGTATGAATATCAAGCGCTCCTTTGTGGCCGCTTTTTGCGAGGAAGAATGGTTTGCGCTGTGATGGAGAATTGAAAGCGAAAAGAAATATAGGCGTCTGTGTCGTTCTTGTCTGATCGGAGTCGCGCCGATTTGTGAGACTTGGGCTACATAGGTACCTAGTAATAGGTATGTATCTAGGTAGCTACCTAGGTAGGTAGGTAGGTACCCGCACATACGTATCATGACTCACTGCCACACTGGTGACGCCGGACGGGTTAGGTACCTATGAGGCTACCTGTGTGGCAGTGACCACTCACGAGTCACCAGTCAGTGCTGGGATCTTCGTTTTACCGGCTCCGAACTTCCCAACATGCCGCTCGGTGATTTGGCGGCCGGCGAAAACAACATTGCCATGTGCGATCCCCTGCTTTTGTGACTTTCCATTGTCCAACACATTGCCGCCAAATTTGAGCGTCCTTTGCCTCGCGAGTCGTTACATTGGTGCAAGCCGGTCTACAATAGCCGGCCGGAACATGATTTTCTCCTCATGTGAGTTTATCGGTTTGCGCCACCGCTTGAATACGCAATTCCCCCGCTTCCGATCCCTCACGACTCACGACGGCTGACTTCGTAAAGAACGACGATCCGATCCCCCCTCCTAACTGCTGTGCGCGGGGACCATGCCGCCACATTTACATCCCAGGTCGCGCATGACCTCCTCTTTATTCGCCACGACCGTAGCTGCGAGCTTCTTCGTCGTAGCGCTGCCACATCTTCTACCCTGTCCCGTGCCTCGAACGAAGTACGCGGATGGCGAGGTAGTTGTCGATGAGAATGGGCGACGGAGGCGGTGGAGACGCCGAGATGTTGCGTCAGAATCACGAGATGGGATCGTGCAATTCAATCAATCTACGGACGAGTCTGTCGAATCAATGCCGCGTCAGTCGAAGCGGGAGTGTCCTGTTCCGAAACCTGGTGGTATCCTGGGCGAGTGGCTGGGCTTTCATCACAAAACCGACGATGCGCAAATCGAAAAGCCTATAGAGCGATGACAGCGCGAGCAAATTTGACGAAACTACATCTCCCATGACAAATTTGAGGAAGCGGAGAAAACAACAAGAAGGGGAATGAAAGAGAGAGAGAGAGAGGGGGGGGGGAATGGTTAGGGATGTGAAGATCTCCATCCGGCAATTGGATGCTTTTTTTCCAGGCAAAACGGCCGGCTTGCCAGTCTTTGAGCTCGAGGCTTATTCGCAGCTGCGAGTCACAGACCCATCCGAATTCCGGGGACGCCAGGAGGTAGATGGGGGAACAGGGGATGACTTTTTGGCGCGAAGCACAAAAGTATACACCAGACATCATTACGCTCGGCAGATCGCCTCCGTATGCTGTCCACTATACCCAGCGATTTGATGCTGTCACCTCGTTATTGAGAGACTAGAGCCTCAGAGGGCTGCTTTTACTATGTTTCCTTTTGCTTTCACGTTCAAATTAGAGTACATGTCTCAAGTCTCTCCAAACATCTTTCAGCTCGCACTTGTAGAACAATGTCACCGTCATAGGCTTCACCGCCATGTAGCAGCCACGTCGTTGTTGTGAGCACTTTGTAGCCATTGCGCAACATGGCGCTATTTCTTGCTTATTTTTCCTTTCAGCGTTTCGGGAGAGTCTCGCGATGAAATTTAGATATCTTGCCGAGAGGCGAAAATTCGTCGGGCAAGGTATGCGCTGAGGCCTACCTAGTAGACTTGATACTACTACATATGGTATATATATGGCCATGGCCAACAAGACTTGCGAAGGCGCAGTGTCAGTTGCCTTGGATGGAAGGCGATGCAAAATCGGATTGGATTCAATTGAGGGCCTGGACGGATGAATTGGCCCTTGACTATTGAAGATGAGTTATCGTATATTCATGGCCATGACCAACACGACTTAAAACCAAAATCATACGTGTGCGAGTTGGTACAGCGGATGACGGTGATACATACCTAAGCGCGCTTTGTGGCCCCCTTGTTGCTCAGCCTCGTTGTATAACCTCGGCGGCAGGCAATGACACCATAACCCCCATGCATGCATTCCATACGGAGTACAATCGTTCATTAATCTGATGACAGGATGTTGGCTGCACATGGGAGACATCATACATGTACTGCAGATTGCCCGCTCCCGTGCCAGATTCATGTTAAAACAGGTAGCACACTCGACAAACGATGCCCCCAAAATGGAATGGCCTCTACTCTGTATGTTTGTCCAACTGGCAACACGTCTGCATACCAGCGAATAATCCGTAGGTCCAAGGTGAGAGCGATAAGTGCATTGGCGTCACCTTGGCCTGAGAGACACACATGGAGGGCATCGGCATCGAATCCAGGAACGGGAACTACTCAGATATGGAACGAATCATCGCCGGGCCGGTTCCTTCTCCTAGCGCATCGTCGGGAACATTGGATAAAAATGGAAAACCTCGTATCCCCTTGGCTGCTGGCACAGCCCTACTCCACCTCACGAGCAGACGTACGTACCGTGTAACAAGTAGATGTATGTACATACCTACCTAGGTAGGTAGGTAGGTAGGTAGGTGATGGTGAGAAGTCGAGTTGGAAGGTGAAAGCGCCAAATATGTACCTATATACATACCTAGGTAGGTACCTAGGTACATAGTTCAACTTGGGATGGTCAAGGGTTCCACATGCGAGGCATGACCATTGACGATGCATTCTGTATGTAACTGTTTCATGCAGCTGCGGACAGCGCAGAGTTGGCAGCGCGATACCTATCATATGGAAGATAGTAAATCAACGAACAGAAACAAATGGATGGAGAGATTCGCCGCCAGGACTTTTGTGCCTGACCGCCATCGGTGTCGAGCATTCTCGACAATCTTCTCTCCATGCCCGTCGGAAGGATCCATCTACATAGATTCTAGAGTCCTGACTCCTGACTACTGTACCTACTCCATACGGAGTATGTAGGTACCTACATACATATGTAGGTAGGTACCTAAGGAACAGTACCTAGGTAGGAAGAGCGCGGGGAGACCAGAAACTCATGACGCCAGACAAAGAAGAAGCGAATCCATGATCCAGGTTCCAACGGTAGCCAATGGCTGTAGCCTGTGACTCGTGAGGCGTGTGTGATGGCCCATGCTTGATGCGGGGCCGGCTGACTGGGCATGAAACCGCTTAAGCCAGCCCAACAAGACGGATGACAGATGAACCTTTTTCCACGCCTTTTGGCCTTTTGTCGATTCTCGAATGCTGTGCTACAGTGGTAAACATGCAGTTGGTGCTGATACCTGCGCTGCCCAATGCCAACTGCATTCCGACCGGAAGAGGAAGCCGGGTACGGAGTACATACATAGGTACCTAGGTATTTGCCGCAAATTCAGCCCTGACTGGCCAGGATTTCCGTTATTCCCGACGGCGCTTTTGACTCTTTTGACTCTTTTGACTCGCCAAGGCTGACGCGCCAGCACCAACACGTGATGGTTGGTTTTAGACATCGCGTCTTCCTTCTCGCGTGCAGCTGGTATGTATGTATGTGTGACATTACGAGACGACGCATGGAAGAAGGAGAGACAGTAGCCGAGATGCCTCCATAATCACGACTCACGAGTTGAGACTTGAAGCCGTTGGTGTCTACGGTATGGCCTGACATGTACCTTGCATTATAGCTTCGTACCTAGGTCCCTTTACCTACCTATGCTATACCTATACATACATATTTGCCTGTTTGACACTGTCGTTGGTCCCCGGCCGGCTTCGAGGTACATATGTATGTAACTACCTACAGCATACATACCTACTCCGTACCTACCTACACATATACATTTTGTACATATGTATATGTACATATGTAGTACCTTTTTGCAGGGCGGCAGTGCCTACTGCCGGGCACCTGTCCAGGGGGCGGCAACGAACTACGGAGTTTTGCCCCACGGACAAAGAAAGGGGAGGGAAGCGCGGCCGCAGCCAATGAGCAGTCAGCACAAGTAGTAGTACATAGCCTTGGCGTGTGGCTTGGCGTGGCTTGGCGGCCAGGGCCCGGAAGTCTCCTGAAAGTCGTCTCCACCTGGTGCAGGTCACACCCTAGCTCGTGTTGACGTTGGGTCTGGGCCCGCCGCAGGGACGTTGGCGGCTGCCTGTGTGGTCCATGCTCATGGCCGAACACTGGCCTGTTCAGGGTGCGACTCTCGTTGATCAAGGCTGTCCCCTCGTGCCTCGTCCGCTCTCTGCTGCTCGGCTTTCCGACATCCCATCTGTCTATCGTTCATATATCAAGGAGCCTTCTCACCTTTCTGATTGTGCCAGTCTTCGTCTTGGACGTACCCACGCTCGCTTTCATCTTGTCTGCCTGACACGTGTCTACTCGCTCTCCGCTCACCCACGTTGGTTCCGTCATAGCAACGTTCCGACTTGACAGCAAAGCACAGCAAAGCACAGCAAAGCACAGCAAAGCACAGCAAAGCACAGCAAAGCACAGCAAAGCACAGCAAAACTAAAACTAAAACTCGAGGCTGCAAAGAGAGACAAGTCTACATCTGACAAGTCTGGAACATCGACATTCCGTTGGCGGAATATGAGAGAGCCGCAACCGCTCGTTACACTGAGGATTGGACGCATCGAAGGGACAGGCAGGACCTGAACCAGAAACACCCTCTCAGCCATGTCACGCGACACCCACGGTCCGGCGACGACTACCGGTACAGCCGCCACGACAGCTACTGTACTGGCCAGAGGCGACAGAAATGACGCCGACAAGAAGCCAAACACCTATTTCACCTATCGGCCACTCTCAAACCTGCCCACGCCGCCTCCGACCTACAAAGAGAACAAGTTGCCACGCACATGCGCATCGCATAGCCCGGAGGATGGCGAGCCTATCGAGAGCAAACTCAGAGGTACATCGTACATCGTACATCGTACAGCGTCTGCACGTCGCACAAGTACAGAAACTAATCATGGTCATGGCTTGTTTATTATAGGACCCGCCGTTCATCTCGTCAACCTCATCCCATCTTCAGCTTCGCTGACTCCCGCGTCCGTACCCGATGTACAAGCTATGCTGAGCCGAGTCGACTTACCAATCGAGACTGTCGCCCTCGCGGTGTGCATCCTCGACAGCTTGGACAACAAGTTTGCCCGTGCATGGAGGCTTTCGTGTCCCCCGTATCCCGGTGCGCCGGTACCATCGCCCTCTCCTCTAAAACGGCACAGTCTCCCCCCGACACCGCTGCTATACCAACACCAACAGCACCAGATGCTTCACATTGACTCTGTGCCTCCCGAAATCATTATCCTCGCTGCCTTGGTCATTGCCGTCAAGTTCACCGAGGATCCACAGCAACATACGCAATTCTACTGCGACACCTGGGGTCGAGGCAAGTGGTCGCACGATCAGCTCAATGTCACAGAACGATGCATCATGGAAAGCCTTGACTACCGGATCCTGCCCCTGTGCGATCAAGATTGCATTGCTGACGCCATGGTTGACATGCAATTGGCGGCACACCAACTCGACTGGGACTTGCGCGCGCTTACGCCGCCCGAGAGTGTGGCGAGCAACGACAGCGACGGCAACTTTATCTTGGGGCACAGCAGGTCCAAGACAATGATGGATCCTCCGACGGGTATAGGACTTGGACTCTCGCTGACTCCGTTGGAATTCCCGCGCGCTGACCTTCGAGGGCCTTCACCTCACGCACCGACGTAACCAGCCTGTCATAATTTTGGCTGTATTTCATGTTGTGCTCTCGAGCCCTTTGGATGATCCGTCGAAGATCCGGAATCACCTGTGGCGCGGAGCTTTAATCTTTTTTTTTTTTTTTATGTGCTCCTTTTACTCACTCGGCGCTTGGCTATCTGGTTAGCGAAGGGGCCAGGCATCATGTTTCAGGTTTTTATTTTCTGGGTTTCATGTCTTAGCGCCGTCTAGGATCTAGTAACCATACACAGCGCATCTGCATGTTTCATGGAATTGTTGTTTCCAGGGCTTCATATTTTTTCATGGTTATACTCCGTATTACGTTTTGGCTTGCATACCCATACCCCTCCGAGGCGTCTTTTTTTTTTTTTTGCTTTTTACTCAACTCAACGCAGAGCAGGCGATGCTGTGGGCATTTTGGACTTTGTAACTCGCATTCACATGGCATGACGGTTGCAGCAAGGAGGATCATCGATGGACTTAATTGGCTGAGCAGGTGGTATGGTATTGTCTCAGGAAGACTATTGGCTTAACCGACCCTTTGGCATTGAGTTGCACGGAACCGATCTGTGACGTTTCTGGTGATGTTGCAGCGCATTTGCGGGCATTAGTTAATGAAACACATGCAAGCAATCTTGACGCACCATTGCATGTACGTGACGTGTGGCAAGGCCATTGCATAGAGTTGGAGCGGTTGCGTCTTTTTCTCCTGCAAAGATATGTATCGCATCTCTCCCGAGTCCCATCGAGAAAGAGAGAAGGAGGGGGTCACGCGTTTCAAGAGCCGCGATCTCTCCCGTGCAAGGTTCCTCCCGGCATCTCCATCTACGTATGTATGTACATACACACAAGAGCATTTCTCTATACATGTAACATGTGGACGAACGAATCTCCCCTACGGACTCAACCTCTTGACCGTCCACTCCTCGTCCTTCCCATCCCTCCCCTCCTCCCTCTCATACACAAACCGATCATGCAACCGACTCTCCCTCCCCTGCCAAAACTCCACCCTCGTGGGCACGATCCTCAAACCACCCCAAAACTCCGGCACAGGAATCTCCTCCTCTCCCTCAAATTTCCTCTCCACCTCCTTCACCCACTCCTCCAACTGCGCTCTTCCATCATCGTCATCCCCCTCCTCTCCCTCCTCTCCCTCCTTCTTGCCCTCCCCACTCTGGCCATTTTTCTGCTCACAACCATCATCACCACCACGACCTCGCCCCTGTCGCGGCTCCAACACCTCACTCTGCCTACTCGCCCACGCCCCAATCCTACTCCCCCTCACCCTCGTATCAAAATACACCTGACTCTCCTCCCGGGAATACCTCTCCGCCACGCCCTCCACCCTCACCTGCCTCTGCAGCGCCTCCCAGTGAAAGACCAGCGCTGCGTGCGGATTCGTAGCCAAATCAGCGGCCTTGCGCGATGTGCCAAAGTTGGAGTAGATCACGTAGCCGCCCCGGCTGTCTAGTTCTTTGAGGTAGACCATTCGAGAGGAGACCCGGCCGGAGGGTAACTCTGCGGTGGAGAGCGCACAGGTTTCCGGGTGAGGCACCAGGGAGGATTGGGATTGGGCGTCCGCGAACCAGCTGTTGAACTGGAGCGTTGGAGACTTGGAGAGTTGAGATTTGGAGAGGGTGCTTTTTGTGAATTGTTCGGCTTGGCCGTGGGGGGAGGAGCCTGCTGGGGCGACTTTTTTGTGCATCAATATAACGAAATTCAGTGATGCCATTTTGTTTTTGGGTGGGGGAGAAGTTGTAGTACAGTGTAATTGGAGGGGGGGGGGGGGGGGGGGGGGG
>SRQH01000338.1:0-28914 GCA_018360345.1 Claviceps sp. LM84 group G4 | reverse complement strand
CGACAGTCAGTGCGGTCACGTGAATTCGCGGCAGCGGGACTCTTCAGCTTTACTATTCCATAGGCCCACCGACCCGACGCAGGAGGGGCCCTCCGGACTTCCCATTTTATAATGCGATATGGAGCCCAACATTGTCAACCGAGAGAATCGGGGCAAAATCGATGGGAGCTTCAAGGTCGAGAGGGCTTTCGATCAGTCGGCGTAAAAAAGAGTTGGGAATTATCGCCTCTTTGCTTTGCAGCTATATAGGTAGCTTCCGTCGTGAGAGCTTTGAGACTGGTTGCCAAGGTATGTATAGAAATCAGCTACAACCATTTGGAGGAGTCGTTGATTCAAGCTACAGATGTGGTTCGCGAGCTATATACTAGGGAATGCGATGAGGCATTTGTTTATGCGTCCATGCTCAGTCGCGACTCGCGACAGGACAAACGCGTGACTTGAAATGACAATGAATTGTGGGTGAACTTTGAACTTTGAAGTTGTCGGATACATCATACATGTGATAATGTGGCGCTATACCTATTTGAGGTATGTACTCCGTATAGCCGACCAGAGCCGAGATGGATCGGAGAGGCCACGTTACCAACATTTGTACTTATTAGACGAGACAATCACACATGTGACATGAGTGACAAGAGAAGACAAGCATCACTCAAGTCAATACAACAAACACCCATTTTTCATCCCATTATTTACACAATTAAGAGTCTCATTGCCTCTTGGACGCTACAAGAAATATTACATTCAAGTTTCAAACATATCACTATCAAAATGAGCTCCAGCCTCCCAGGAATCCAACTCCGCTTTTGTCCTTAATTAACGACCAAAACCAATGGACTATTTGATTCAAATCTATCAAGTCCCGCGCCATGTCCCTCAAAGTCTGGACAAAAGTCGAACCAGGTTCCCAACTTTGATTGATTGAAGAACCAACGGAGCATGAAGTCCCATCGATCTCGGGTCATGAGGCATATGCAGATCTAACGGTCTCAATACCTGCGAACGAGAGATGGTGGGATACAGGACCCTTCTCGATGCGTATAAAGTCAAACAGCATAAGTATGAGAAAGAAGCAATCGGCATAGTTACTATTATCCAACTGATCCAATCGACTGTTGCGACACATTTACAAGACAGCTGCTGCAATCCGGACGATCCCCTTCAACAATGGATTGCAAATCTCAGACGCCGTGTTGGTATCGACGACCGAATGGAAAAAGAAAGTGCCCACAAACGATATAAGACGGCTCTTCGGCCAATGCGAAACCCAAACCACTGGGATACGTGGCTTACGGAATATGACCAAGCCTCCAGCCATGCGGAATCTGTCGAACTCCCTGATCTCACTTTGTTCGATATGGTTTCACTAGATTTCGGAGACGCGGTGGCCCAAGGAGCCAGTAACTGGGTCCCCGGCTTCATAGACAACGGAAGATTTGAACCCAATATGGACCGACGGGAGATGATGAAACGCCTTCGAGACCACATGACACGATATCATCCCCTGGATAGGAAGATCAGCCTGAGGAGCGGCGTCTTTGTGACAGCTGAAGATCGGTCAACTCTCGCTGATGGTGGTGCATCCACTCAGAGTAGAAAGAGGAACGTCTCTGCCTCTACTAATAGCGCGTCAGTCCCAAAACGTCCAAAACGAAAAAAAAAAAAATGATGTCAAGGCAACTGCAAAGCGGAAACCGACGCAACGACTCGTGAACATGCCAGGTGTCCGGCGTGCAGTTACCGCCACGAGCTGAAAAATTGCTTTTTTATGTCAACGAGCAACTGGCCCCCGAATGGTTCCGATTTGACGAAAGCCTCAGCTCTTTTATTGAGAAACGAAAACACATTGATACTGACTTCCAGGAATTACTAAAAGAAGCTGGAAGCTCAATAATCAAAACGCGGCGAGATGAGGACCAATGACTAGAAGGCAGTATCAATCTAGTTTCGTTTCTCAATGAAAGCGCTGAGGCTTTCGTCAAGACTCAAATCGGAACCATTCGGCCCTTTGGGGGCCAGTTCTTTGTTTACATGAAACAATTTTTCAGCTCGTGGCGGTAACTGCACGCCGGACACCTGGCATGTTCACGAGTCGTTGACTTCGTGATAGCCGTCGGTTTCCGGCTTGTATGTAGTTGCCTTGCCAAGATCTTTTTTTTCGTTTTGAACGTTTTGAGACTGACGCGCTATTAGTAGAGGCAGAGGCGTCCCTCTTTAGTCCCGACTCCCAACTCCCGACTCCCGCGTTCCTAGTCCCACTTTTCCGCTTACTCAACCCTCGAAAATCTTTCAGTGCAGACAACTTGCCCCTGAATCGATCGCCCAGCCCGTTTGCGTCAACCACGAGAATTCTTGTCGTAAGCGTCAAAAAAAATATTCACATCAACTGCAGCGATGTCGTCCGAGAAAGCGAACAACCCCATGCGGGAGTTGAAGATTCAGAAGCTCGTTCTGAATATCTCCGTCGGCGAGTCCGGTGACAGATTGACCCGCGCCGCCAAGGTGCTCGAGCAGTTGTCTGGGCAGACACCTGTCTACAGTATGTGACATTCTCGATGAACCTACCTACACCTTGGCAATGAGCGGTATTTAATCCAGTCTCTCAACAGGCAAGGCCCGCTATACCGTCCGAACATTTGGCATCAGACGCAACGAAAAAATTGCAGTCCACGTGACCGTCCGTGGCCCGAAAGTGAGCATCGCAGACGAAAAGTTTCCAGAGCCTTCACACCTAGGTCTCTAGGCTACCTCGCGGGTTCTGCGCCAGACAGGGCTAGCTAACCGCGGTTTTAGGCTGAGGAAATTCTCGAGCGTGGGCTCAAAGTCAAGGAGTACGAGTTGCGAAAACGCAACTTCTCCGAGACTGGCAACTTCGGATTCGGTATCAGCGAACACATCGATCTGGGTATCAAGTACGACCCCTCAATCGGTATCTATGGCATGGACTTTTACTGCTGCATGACGCGCCCAGGAGAGCGCGTCTCCCGCCGCCGCCGCATGAAGAACACCATTGGTGCCAGCCACCGCATCAAGCGGGACGAAACCGTGAAGTGGTTCAAGCAGAGGTTCGATGGCATCGTCCGATAATTCTGAAGGCAGAGAAGCCTGTTTTTTTTTTCTCGGGGGTTTTTTTTCGACGACGTTCACGATGATTCAAGTCAAAAAAGGTAAAGGAGAAAGGAGTTCCACGTTCATGTTTTTACTCGTTTTTCATAGCATCCGCTCGACCCAAATCGGGTCGATGCAGCGGCCTCAGAGACCGACCGGTGCCTATGCCGGCTTCCATTCTGACTCTTTTGAATGTGATGTCTTTACAAAAGGCAGAAAATTTCTGCACCTTCGCACATGTATTCTCTCTGCGTACGTGGCGAAAAAGGGCTTATTGCATGCGCCTGTATTTTTAGTCTGTGATACAAGACGTTTAGGAATCACATCAACATCTGTAGACTGAGTTCAATCTTATACATAGTCCCGAACTGGCGCAATATGTGTCAACTATTTGGGCGAGACATATTGATTGTGTGTCCGACCGCGACGGTCGCTCACCCCAAATCGGGCTTGCCCAATTGGCAATGCCTCTCCCGCACTCTGCCGCGCGGCCTTGCTTGACGCGAGGAATGAAAGGCTGATGGTCTTTATGATTGCCCGACACTGATCTTGAAAGATTTCACTGGTGCACAATGAGGTTACCTAATAATAATTAATAATAATGAGGCCGTGGCACTGGACAGAAGAAAAACCTCTTACCAAGTTACCGGCGGAGAAACCCATGAGTCCATGACGTTCAAGAGCGACATGCTCAGTACTAAGTAGCGATATCGGGGCACTAGCTCCGATCCTATATCGCCGCAAGCCGAGATTGCCAGCCCGTTTACGGAGTATTATCTATGTATGTATTATGTAGTATGTACGGAGTACATATGTACATACCTAATGTATGTACATACTTTCGGGAGGAGCCGGGGTCGGGCTTGTTTGTTATATAGAATCGCCGGACACGGAAGACAGAGTCGCTACGGAGTAGAATCCGGACTGATACGTCACAACTCAACACGAGAACAAGAGCGCTTCTCTTTCTGTTCATTGGCTGTTCCTTATCGACAACTCGTGCGCCGTTGCCGGACCAGGTACATAGGTACGTAGCTAAGGTACCTAGTATGTACCTACATAGAAGTGGAGCTGCCGGACTCGGAGGCTTGAAGCTTCAGGAATCAGGAGTCCAGTCCAGGACAGGTGACGGTTTTGTCTGCAGATCGACGCCCACTTGGCACACTGCCAGCCTGCCAGCCTGCCACGCACCGATCTGCCCTAACAACCCCCGTCCAAAGCGTCCTTTGTCCTCCCTCGGCTCGGCACCCCCTTTTATATGTACAATGTATGTATGTGTACATGTGCCGGAAGTCCGGTCGGAAACGAGCTCTTGGCCGGCGTCTCCTGGCTGGAAACAGTGAACACACACAAGATGCAAACTACGGAGTAAATAGGGATACAAGTACAACTTACGGAGTACAAGGTACCTATGTACGTAGTACGGAGAGGTACCTATGTACCTACCTCACAAAGCATTGAAGCAAGGCTGTCTGTCCCCACTTGGCGAGACGAAACCCTCCGAACTCGCGCGACTTGCGAGATCGCGCACCCGGGACTTGGAAGTTGGGAGGGGGGGGCTTTGTTTTTTTTTGTTTTTCTGCGGGCCTCGGGAACTCGGAAAAAGAAGGCAAGGCAAGGAGGCAAGAGGGCCGAGGCAAGGAGGACCCAAAAAAAGACGCAAGGGGGGGGGGGGGGTTTTTGGTGGGAACCCCCCCCCCCCCCCCCCCCCCCCCCCCCCCCCCCCCCCCCCCCCCCCCCCCCCCCCCCCCCCACCGCCGTCACGACTCACGACTCACGACTCACGGATTGACGGTCCGAAAAAGTCTATTTTCCGTTTGTGGGAGAGACTCGTCGTCGACCTATTGAAATGAGCAGAACTTGTCAGTCAAGGAGTTATGTATTTACAATTAGGTAGGTAGGTAGGCGCCGGCGGAGGGGAGTGTCCGTTATCGCTCTCCCCGGATTTGGTGGTGGTTGCTCGGGTTTGGCACTTTTCTCGATATGTACATGTGCGATTCCCGGTGCGCGTTTGCTTCTTTATCTTTCTTGTCTTTGCTTTGCTTTTGCTTTGTTGCGCTGCGCTGGCACTGATTGCTCGCTCTCCTTGCTGGGTCGTTCGTGGTTTGTTCTTGTCAGGGGCCTACGTATTACGTATGTATCTGGTCTTGGGTAACATTATACACATCAGCTGTCGTGCGCCTCGTCTTGTTCGGTGAAACCAGCGATCGTACAAGGCGAGTCCTGTTGTGGTCTTTATCTTTCATGCACTGATACCGAGGCCTGATTTCGTCGTTGGGTACTTGCGACTGCCTATCATATCAGACTTGACTGACTTGACTGACTTGACTTGGCTGACTGACTGGTACGGCTTGTCCGTCCTACATTATCCTGCTCTGTCCCTCTCGACGCTTACTTGTCGCTCGTTCTTCTCTTCTTGTCCCTTTTTACTTATCGCTGCTTCAACAGGTTCACCTTTCTTCATTCCATATCGAATTTGCGCTGTTGTTGCGCGCGTTCTTCCCGTTCATCATCATCCACCTACAACATCCGAGTCCCGATTCGCCATTCCGTGCAACGAAGAAGCGACAAACGGCTCTGTGCTTGGGGGAACCTTCGTCCGATACCGCCCCCTCCCCCCGTGCGCATTTCTTCACGAGAAGCACGAATTCTACAATAGAGAAAAGGAATACGAGAAAAAGAATACGAGAAAAAAAAAGAAAAAAAAAGAGAGAATAATTCAAAAGCAAACATGAACTGCATTCTCAAACAACACACTGTCTCGCAACAACTCATCCAAGTCGCCGTCTTCACCTTCAAGCCATCCCTCCACCAAACCACCAGCAACGAACTCCCGCTCTCCTTCCGCGATGTCTGCCGCCGCCTTCAGGCTATGCCCGGCGTCTCCTCAAGCTACCTAGGCGAACAGCTCGAGCGCCGCGGCCGCTGGACATGGGTCATACGCTGGGCCTCGGCAGCCGCCCACGATGCGTTCCTCGCCTCCCCGAGCTTCACCCGCTGGATTGCCTCCTTCCGGTCCGTCGTCGACACATATGTCTTTTGGAAGGCCGTTGTGCGTGGAAGCTTGAGCGCGGCACTGAATGCGCCCTGTACCGAGGTGTTTACCGCGTATGGCGCGTCGGATCGGTGGCTGGAGATGCGCATGAAGCCCTTTGCGGAGAGTGTGGAGGCGGCGCATCTGCCGGGCCATCATGGCTCGTTTTATGGCCAGTATGATGTCTTGATGCATGATGCGGCGCATCCGTCTGAGGGGAAGACGGTGAGTATGATGCTTGGGTGGGATAGTAGGAAGGGGGCTCATCTGGCGGAGAGGGCTGGGGAGACGGGTTAGTACCATTCATTCATTCATTCATCTATCCATCCATCCATCTATCCATCCATCCATCTATCCATCCATCCATCACCAACATATACTCCCTCCATACACATCTGTCGATAGACATCATACCTCACTACGCCGTCTCTGGTCTACGTGTAGTGCAGTTGCTGGTAAATTCAGCAGCACTCACCAACCATGCCACAGCTGAGTTGACTAACACGCAGCACGTCTAGTACTCGACAGCAATACACAGCTCAGAAAAGAGGTCAAATCAACAGACATGGTCAGTCATCCCCTTCCCAAACAATTCATCTAACGGAATGGACGAAACGCTGACCAAACCTGCAGTACCACGTCCAGCTTAAAAGACTCGAAAACATGTATCCCCCACCCTTTTCATATCGTCACGCATGATTCATGATATAGAAGCACGAGCACTGCCTGCCTCGCCATTTTTTGTTCTTCTGCATTGATTTAGATGGGCTACGCGGATAAAGAGGGAAGGCAAAGACCCTGCTTGAATTAGATACCGGAGCGTTGAAATTTAATTTCGCAATTGCATTTCAAATCATGTGTACTCGGAGAGTCGAGAGGTTCGAGTTTCAACCAGGCAAGGAGACGTTTGACATGACATAAACTCCCGTGCTGTAGCCTGTTAGTATATTTCTCTTTCCATTTGTACTCTGGGATAGCCTTGCCCAAATGTCGCAACCCACACAAATAAACAAACAAGCGCCATGATTATGCCCCACGGGTCACAGTTATTTATGCTCATCACGGAACAGCACATCGAGGGCATCAGTAACATGTGTTTCATATCAATAATACTCTTGTTTACGCATGCAGCCCATACTACTGCCCATAGAACTCCATTTCTCTTTCTGGCCAACAGGACGATAAAATCCCATCAGCTGTGATGATGTTATGGCCCACGAAAAGAAATATCAAACTAGGAAACACCGCCAAGATAGAAAACAAATACCGAGAAAAAAGAAAGAAATAGCAGTTTCCCTCATCGACGCCTACCGTCCTACCATACCCGGGCGGTCATGACGGGACCGCAAGACGAGCAGGACCACGAGAACAAGACGCCATCGAATCTTTGCAGTGTTTGCTTTTAGTTGTTGCCCGCCGCCCACTCTGAAGACGCCTCTTGATGATTGCGCCTTCCACGTCTTCTTATACCTCTTACAACATGGACAAGCAACAACGCTGTCATGTATTTCGACTTAACTCTTCATAACACACCCGCCTCGTCATTTATACACGATGCTTTTCCGATTCTGTCATAGTACGCCCTGGTTAGCTCACAATATGTCTCTTGCGTGCGAGAGCTCTCTTTTAAGGGATGTAAGATCCCAAAAAAAAAAAGAAAAAAAAAAAAGAAAAAACCCCGGCGCCTTGGAGGGCTTACCGAGTCTGGAATAGAGCATGTACAACGCCATCCTGTTGCACTCCTCAGTGCCGGTAATGGTCACCAGCCTCTCATTACTATTGTCTTGAGGCTCGTTGATCTTTATCACACTGCCGCTCATCTGGCGTATCTCGTTAATCTTCTGGCCGCCCTTGCCAATAATGGCACCGACCATGTCGTTGGGGATGTATATTTGTTGTGTCAGTGGCCCACCAGGCATTCCCGTGTGCATCGGCTGTCCTTGGGGACCTGCATGCTGTTGGGGCCCAACGTGGGGAGGCATATGCTGTTGAGCATGGGGGGCTCCTCCGTATCCCGCTTGTGGCCCGCCGTACTGCATAGCAGCTGGGTTGGGGGCAGCTGCTCCGTGGGAGTAATGGGGTGCGTAAGCAGCTGGGGCCATGTGCTGCGCGCGGCGGTCTTGGTGACGACCATAGTTTTCAGGTCGGCCGTATTGGCCACTTGCTGGCTGAGGGGAATATGGAACAACCTGCATGCCCCCAGGAATCGAACCAGCCGGTGCACCACTGCGGGTAGCATAGGCAGAAGCGGCTGGGCCGCCGAATCTCTCGTTGAGCTGTTCGAGCAGCGTGCTGCCCACGTAATACGTGGCAATGTGCACCGCGTCAGCAACCCCCATCACCACCAAAGACCGTTCACTGGACATGGGTAGACACGAATCTGAAGCGTTGAGCCGAGCGCCTGAAGCCTCCTGGATCTCCCGAATCCTGGCTCCTCCCTTACCAATAATGGAGCCGATGAGGATGTGCGGGATTAAAAGGCGGAGCGGGTACGTCTTGGACGACGCAGTCGAAGCCTCGGTAAGAGGTTCGTTGTTGAGTGTGCGAATAATCAATCCAAACGCCTGCCACCACAAACGTCAGTCACAGAGAAACAACATGTGTGTTTGGGTTAGTGGTTCAAACCTTGGCAACAGCATCCACTATACCGCTGACTGTCAAGATGCGCTCAACGGCACCTTTTTGATAGTCGCTGACGGTGCATTTAGCATTCGACATTTTTCTAATCTTGGACACATTCTCGCCGCCTTTGCCAATAATCGTGGCGGCTTCAGGACTAGAAATGACAGCACGAATGTGAATCCAGCACGTCTCATCATGAGCGGCGGCTGAATTGACAGCCTCTTCACTGGCTGCTGCCTGCGCGGCCGACATACCAGGCGCCTTGCCATCGCCAGCGGCGTCTGTGGGAGTGGCCGTTACAACTGCAGTTGCAGCTGCAGTTGTAGGAGCGACAGACACAGACGGGGAGTCAGGGACAGTGGCACTGGCACCGGCAGCGTCATCTGCATCGGGAGCGGCCGGTGTGGTGCCGTTTGTAGCCTTGTCTCCATTCATGTCGACCATGTCCAATGTGGACTCTTTAGCCTCCATCTCCTCATCGGGCTTGATGACTTTATTGAGGGCTGGCCTCTTGGCATCGGGTTGATCTGTCGCGTGCGAAGGTGACGAAGCCTCCTCCTCCTCAAGAGGACGCTTGGTCGAGGTTGAAGGTGGCGGGGAGGGAGACATTTTGGTTGTGTTGTTGGTAGTTGGCGTGGTTTCGATGTGCTTGATGTAAGAACGTAATCACACAAGTACCACGGGGTATTTGAGGCGCGTCTTCCGTTCTTCACTTAAGGCAGAAAGCTAGGGTTTGCAAATTGCCAGGATCTCTCTTTTTTTTCTCCTCTGTATATTCAACGCCTTTTTAATCTACACTCAGGGGTTTTCAAAGGAAAACGTGCTGGTGTAGTGACGAGTTTGTTGGGATCGAGTGATAGATTATTGCGCGTGATGTGACTGAGTGGTTTGACTTGACTTTAAATGTCGCGATGACTGAGGAGCGGAAGGCGCAGACCAAGGGTGTAAAGACAAAGGGTCAAGAGGTGCTAAACAGAAAGAGTTTCGAACGAGGTTCAAAATCTTTCGGCTGAAGGCTGAATCAAAAGGGTGCCGAAGCGCCAGAAGCTTTCCGCAGTAGAGCAACTTCCCGGTGACGGAGTATCAACTAAACGGGAGAAGGGAAGAACGTGCGATGATGGTGTTGCTTGGCTGGCAAATAGATAGGAGATGGGAGATTCCCGAACGAAGATATGGAAGAGTAAAGCTTTACGCTCGAACCAAACCTTCGGTAAGCAGACTTGTTCTCTTCTGTTATTCTTCCTCTGAGTTGATGATCGAACGTCGTTGGAAAATGGTGAGAGTTGCCAATGAAGCTGGTTGATGCAGCCCCGACCGAGAGAAAACAGGGAGGTTCAGGATATCGCAAAAGGCGCAGTGGAATCCGATAACAGGGTCCACGACGTGGCAGCGCGGCGAGTAGTAAGAATCGGGTGGCGAATTTTCGAAGCTCAAATGAATCACAAAGAGTTCTTGATGATCGATCACATGCACGATGAAAATCAAGCCGTCGCGATGATGAGGGCTGTGTCGGTGGATGGAATCAAGAAGACAACTCGGGCGGAGAAATGATGGAGAATTCAGCGGAGCCTTTTGTGGAAGGAAGGCAGCTGTTACAGCTTTCCCGCTCTGCGCGTGCAAAAATCACGTGCACGACAGAAATGGCAGGTGCCTTCGATTCCCCACTTGCCTAGTCGCGTTGGGGCGGCGCAGCCCCAAGAAGGCCTCATTGAAACAAACAGATTGAAGCAATCTAAAATCTGTGAATTCAGTCAACGGACAGGCCATAATCTGCCGCGAGGGCGTCGTGTGATGTATTTGAATGTATGTATGTATGTATGTGGGAGCTCTGACGCCAGTGTACTCCGTATGCTTGCGTAACTCTAGATCTCAGACCCATCATCAGGTTGGGGACCAGCCCCCTCGGCTTCCTTTTCCTGGCAACGAAGATTTCGGACGGGCGGATTTCTGGCAACACTGCATAAAGCCAGCTCTTGTCGATATTTTGGCCTCGTACGTGATCCACGAGTTACACGACTTCAACGTTCCCGGTACATTCGTGCATAGAATTGATTAACGGGCAATGGATGACCAGTCGCGTGATGCCGAGACCGACATTTATGCAGCCAATTTGGACTATACTTTGAGAGAGCTTCAGCGCAAAGTCCGCGAACATCAGGAAGAGCTAAATAGCGTAAGTGCGTTGTGTGTGTATGTGCACGTGTGCACGTGTGCATGTGTGATACGTTTGAGCCTCTTTCTGACCCTTCTGGCTCAACGCGTCTTCGTTGACATATCACTGATTCTCTTTCAGCTACGCTCTACGCAGCATGACTTGCCGCCCCTGACGGCCGAAGACCAAGCTATCGTCATTCAGAATGCACTCACCGACATCAACGCGTCGGAGCCATTTCTACCCTTCGCCGGCTCGGTACTACCAGCCCTCCTCGCGCTCCGACGCGCTCACCAGACTATCATTGAATCCAGGGCCTATTTGGAGTCTGAGGCCGGCGCGGCCGACTCCGAGAGGAAGCAACTCGAATCAGATCGCACCAACCTCAAGGATCATCACTTACTGACCGAGGCACTCAGCGCCCGCATATCAGCCCTTAGAGAGGAGCTACGGTCCAAGGCGGAGATGAGGCCCGAGGATAGCGCGCGCGAGAAAATGGACGGCTTGAGGGAGAAGCGGAAGAAATACGTCGAGGAAACGAAAAGTCTCATGAAGGCGCTGCTCGACTTCAACGACAACCAGCTTGCGCCCATGCTTGCGGCAGAGGAACTAGGCGGGCCCGTCGTAGGCGAGATGATGGAAGTTGATCCCGATGAACTGGCCGCCGGGTTCAACGACAAGGGCAAGCCCATCAAGGCGAAAGGCGCGGATGGGGACAAGCGGCAGAGACGCATAGACGAAATTTGGGGCACGCGCAACACGCGCCAGCAGGATAGGATGGACGGGGACGAGGAAATTGCCACGGCGGGGAGAGAGATGCGCGACCTCATGGAGGAATTGCTGAACCGGCTCATGCAAGCAAAGGGGGACAACTCGGCGTCGTATGTGACGCTGGAGAGGGAGTCCGCGGCAGCGAGATTCTTGGTACGGTCCAAAGTGGCCCAGTTTCATCCCAAGGATGCAAACAGGTTACGACTGATTGACTTTGGGAGGGATCTGGAGAATTGAGAGGGAAGAAGCTTTTCTTGTTCTCATTAATAACATAGATTAATTTTGAGGGATCTATAACAAAACACAACAGATCTCATGGTCCCTCATGACAGAAATTAACGCAATAGGTCTCATGAAAACAAAAGAGAGGACAGAATATCATAAAAACATTACAAGGGGATCTTCTGAACCCTCTTGCAGGTCTCCGAGCTCAATAATAAGCAGACAACATCTTGGAAAGTGCAAGTACAACATGACGCATTTCAATCCCCATTTCAAAAGAAGTTCACCCGCACGCCAGAAGCAAAGTCATTCCAAACTCCCACATACAATACAGCACATTCTTTGTTGAAATGTCTAAATCATCTCTTATCATCTCTTATATTGCGGCCGGCCGCCCCATGGCCTCTACCACATGGTCCATACACCAGACTCATACTGCATCTCGTTCCGGGGCTCCTCTGCTGGCGGTGCGTGTTGAGGCTTGGGCTTGCCTTTGGGTTTGCCTTTCGACTTGCCTTTAGGGTTGGGGTTGGGGTTGGCATTTTCTTTGACGTCGGTATAAGTATTAGCATTAGCATTGGCATTGGCCCAAACATCGGCATCGGCATCGGCATCGGCATCAGCATCGACTGGACTGTCACCCCATTGCTTCTTTCGTGTGTCGCGCGCCCCGGCGTTGGCCCAAAGGTCGGCATCAGCATCCACGGGACTGTCGCCCCATTGCTTTTTCCGGGTGTCGCGCGCATTGGTTTCGACATGACCATGGGCATTGTCGTCAACGACAGTAGCGTCAAGCTTCTTGGGAGCGCCTCCCGTCTTCCTACTTGCCCACTCCTCGGCGCGCCTCATCTCATCGGGGTGTCCCTGGAGACGCGCGAGGGCCAGCTGCAATCTCTTTTGTTGGGCGTGGAAATGGCTCGGTATGTTGCCCACGCCGCTGAGCTCCCAGTAGATGTAACAGTTCTCCCACCAGGCGTCGTCGCGCATGAGGTGCCTCAGATCACAGCCTGGGCAAGCTCTCATGGATAACTTGGCGGGCTCGGAAATCTCTTTGGCCTTGGTTGGGGCTGGTGGTGATGCGTGGTTGTCGTTTCCGGATGCGCCATTCTTGGTGACGTTGGCTTTCTTGACCTTTTCTTTCTTTGCACCCTGCTTTGGCAACTCATCTTTCTTGGCGGGCTGCTGCGAAGCGTTGTTCTTATCGGGTTGAGGCGACGCGTTTTTCACGTTGGAATGAGGAAACGCATCCTCATTTATGGGCAGAGATGACGCAGGTTTGCCGATGGACTGAAGCCATAGGTCCTCCTTGTCCTTGGCGGGCTGATAGTGCCACGGGTAGTCTTTGAAGGCCGGGTGCTGCGGAAGACATGCCTTTATATTCTTGCTACTGTTGTCATACTGCAGTCTTAACTTGTATTTGAAGTCCTCCACTATATCCAACAGGCCGTATCTGCTCTCCTTCTGCAACCAGGTCTTGGCAAAGGCTTCGTCAAGAACCTGTAACGCCTGCAACAGGCTCTTGACGGCGGAACCTTGATCAAACTTGTTCCCCTGACAATGAAGAAGGTCTACGACCGCCAAGGCAATTCCTTCGATGAACTCGTGCTTGTCATCGTCCGGTTGCACCTTGAGCTTGCTGTTGAAAGTTCGTAGAGCAGCTGCGGCGCTGTCTTTGTTATTTTTGGGCCTAATCTTCTGCTGCAATGTTCTGATCATTTCGCGAGGAGTTTTCGCATCATCAAGCTTGATATACGATCTGTATCGATGGGACAGGCTTCTGTATATGATGCGATAGAGTTTCTGGAGATTGTCTTTGCGCCTCGCGTACTCGGCTAGGTCCACAAGGTACCGGGCTGTATCAATGCGGTACTTTTCGTAGAGAACATCATATGTGCGCATGGCAAGGGCATTATCTTGTCTCTTATGCACTTCAGAGCTCCCATCGGTCTCGGGCGAGCCTTGTTTGGCCCCCTCTTCCAGAGATGGCCGCTTGGGCATGGTAGGCTCGACCGGCTCGAGGGGAACGTCTCGCGTGGCCGGGTCGACGAATTCCCAGATATTGAGGAATCGAGCGATATCGCTCACATCGTCGTACCATGATGACCAATCCATGCGATCGCCGAGAAAGACGACGGTCTCGAATGGCCCTTCGGTCGGGATGGCGAGATCCATGATTTGTCGCACCGTGAAGTTCGTCTAACAACTGCTTGGGGTGTGGGGAAGAACAAAACAAGACGGTAAGAGCAGAATACGAAACGCGATATTTCACGATTGATGTGGCTTTCTGCGCACGGCGTATATCCGCAAGAGAGTAGGATGCCAAGATGTCACAGTGAATATTGTCGGAAAAGAGCAATGATAAAAAATTGCGCTCGAATTTTTTTTCTTGGTATGTACACATCATCTCACGTTAACTTGCCAGAGATATGCTCCACCACGTGACTGCCTGCCCAACTGCCTGCCAGTCTAATCTCCACCTGATGTGGGCCGCACGGGAGCTTAGGTAGCCTCTTGGGCGATCCCAGAGGTACCCGTGATTGGTGAGCTTGGAGACCCCACCAGCTTTGCAGCGCACGGCCCTTGAAGGTTTTGAAGGTTGACGGGATCTGTATGGTGTATGTACCTAATGTGGTATGTACTCCGTACAGCTGCAGACCCGCCAGTTTCGCGTCGGTGAACGCGTCTTCCCTCGTATGCAGGTGCAGCAAAATAGTCTCGTAGAAATTATATCTAGGTAGACACCCAGACTTTCTCTTCGTCCCCGAAGCATCTGATCCTCCCTTTCACCTTTCAATCCACCGTAGTGTATTATCTCGTTCCTTCGCAGCCATGTCCGACGCACAGCCCGCTCAAACTACTGGCTCACCACCAGCCAAGCGCGTCAAGACCGACGCGGACCCCTCCACCCCAGCTCTCCAAGTCAAGAAGCTCTCCGACAAAGCCCGCTTGCCCACCCGCGGGAGTGCCTTTGCTGCCGGCTACGACCTATATGCTGCGAAGCAGACTGTTGTGCCAGGACGGGGCAAAGTCCTCGTCGACACGGACATTTCTATTGCTGTGCCCGCAGGAACGTGTGCGTCTTGCTCCCCTTCCCTCGATCTTGCGTTTTCGATCTTTTTTAAGCTTCTTGTCCTTATTGCCTGGGATTACATAGAGAAGATAAGTAAGGCAAAAGGCAAATAGACACTAATATGCGGGGGTTTTGTATCTTCTCCACCTCTCATAGACGGCCGTATCGCCCCCCGCTCTGGCCTTGCCAGCAAACACTTCATCGACACCGGCGCGGGCGTCATTGATGCGGATTACCGAGGCCAGGTCAAGGTTCTGTTGTTCAACCATGCGGAGGAGGACTTTGAGATCCAGGAAGGCGACCGGGTGGCGCAGTTGATCATCGAGCGCATCTACACACCCGAGGTGGTGGAGGTTGCAGAGCTGGAGGAGAGTGTGCGGGGAGCAGGGGGCTTTGGGAGCACCGGGGGTTTTGCTGCAAAGGTGGCTTGAGATACGAGGAGACGGAATAAATAAAAGGAGTGAAAGAACTGGAAAAGAAAAATAGGGATAGCAAGAATGCATGCCTCGTCAGTCACGTAGCGATTGGGATAGCAACAACATATGCCTCGTCATATGGCTACATGGGGTCGCATGTGTAATTGGAGGGGTTGAGAGTCAATGCGCTTACCAATGCCTAACATTGTATTGTCCAGACCCTCGAATCTTGATTAGCAAGCAAGCAAACAAGAAACGTCTCATATCGCCCGCGCATCAAACTTGACAGACGGATTCCGTAGACTCTCCAAGTTCTGCACAAGCCGCAGTTCCGAAGCCTTGGACTTAATCTGCTGTTCTCCCGTACCACTCCCTCGCTGCTCTTCCGTCAGACCACTCCTCGTCTGCTCCATAACGCTGAGCATGCCATCCCTCGTCTTGGCCAGCACCTCATGCATACTCGCGACGACCTTTTCTGTGGCCCGCGCAAGGGGCAGCTCGACGGCCGAGACGGCATCGTCGCTCCGCCAGCTGGGACGGTCGATCAGGCCGGGTACATCCCCTACTGCCTGGCGCATCCGCGCAGTGACCAGCGCGCCAAACATGTCGCCCGTGCCGCAGAAGTAGCAGTCGATGGATGGAAATGTGATTTGGAACAGGCGCGCTTCGCCGGCGGAGCTCATGCTTGATCCAACGACGGAGAGCTGCTCAGGGGCTTGTCCAGGTAGGGAAAAGTGAACGGACGTGATGATGACGTGGGGGATGTGGTATTTGTCGTGAAGGGCTTGAATGGCTGCCTTGAGAGATTGCATATCATGGATCTTGACTTCGGAGAGGAGCCTTGGGGAGCAGTCAGTAACCTACGTACTTCTTGTGCAGAAGTGTAGAAACATGTACAATGAATTTTGAAAATGGGCGCAAGCAAGAAGGAAGAAGGAAGAAGGAAGAAGAGTAATAGAGCAGTAACTCATCTCTGTTCCAGGCAGCAGATAGGGGACGTTTTCTTACTCGGCCTCGAATTGGTTCGGCAGAATCAAATCCGCATACCCAACCAGCCCCTTATACGCAGGAACTACCTCCTCCGCCACGTAAATCCTACCATTGTCCCCCATGACCGGATCTAGTACCCAGAAGAACCGGTTCGGTGAATACGCATGCTTCTGCTTGAGTTCCTTGGCAATGTTTCCCACCGCGACGACGGCCTCGGCACCGGGAATGTACCCCGAGAGCATCATGTCAAAGTCATCGAGGTACGACTGGCGCAGACCATCATACAGGTCCGTGATTTGCTGAGCCGAGACTTTTGTTCCGGTCCACTGGCCGTAGCCGGTGTGATTACCTTTTGTGGTTCGGATTCTGTTGTCAATAACCAGGCCATTGTACGAGTCCCAGCAGTGATGATGACTTGGTTTTTTCGTGTGTGGGAGATAAGGGAGCAGAGCAGAGCAGATGGGATGAGAACGAACTCACTGAATTGTACGGTGTTGAGGGCAGCGACATCATAGCCTAGGGACTGAAGAACGAAAACGGCGATTTTGTTGCCGACATATCTGTTACGTTGGTGGATGGTGGGTTCACAAGTTGCTGAATATTAGCCAAGATGGAACATTTCGTTTCCAACCGTCTTCAGCGGATTTCCATGAGAATCTCATACCCAGAAACGACCTATCGAGAGCAGGTCAGTTACACATAGGCCGCGCGACTCCCGTCAAGCGGACGTAGAAAAGCACACAAGGGTTCAAAGGAAATCATACATGGCTAGCCACGGCCAAGACTCTGGTCACTTGATCGTCGGCCATTGTCTGCAACCCCTTCCCCCCCTCGCGCTTGGCTGTCAAACGGCGTATTCGCCTCGGCTTCTCACCCCCACGGGGATCCCGTCGTCGTCGTCGTCTTTAAAGGCGCACCAGAGCAGGGAACGTCTGAGTTTGCAACGGTCTGGCCCAAGTCTCATAAGCTGTCTTTTCCTTTCTTCGAGGCAGCGCTGAGACTTGAGAAGGGGTGAACAAAGAGCGAAGCGAGGGCGAATTGAAGACAAGACGTCAATTAGTCTGGACTCTGGGCCATAGGAAACAAGGTACCTACAGGTAGGTACATAATCTGATCCTTCGCCCTCCAGAGGCGGATGCCCACTGCCAGGTTTGGTCACCACCGGGTGGGGTCTTTTGGGTTTGAACTTTGGGGGTTGGGGGGTGAGAAGCTGAGAAGTGACGGCTGTCGTCAGATATGGCAGACATTCTGTTCGAATAATCTTTCCAAAAAACTAAAGAAAAAAAATCCATGTACCATATTCTGTGAAGTGTCAATGCAACGAAAGGTGATTTATTATGTGGGCAATTCATCATCGTAAAATGCATCTTCTCTATCCATGTCTTTCTTCGAGGCAAGTACATAGGTAGGCTTCGCGCCCATCACCAACATGTGAATTACCAACAGCTACGTTCAGTCCAACCATAGCCATGACCAGTTCAGTAGATTCCATTGTCCACCCTTGCCAGCGGTCCCTTTTTCTAAAATCCGCGGCAAGTCGATTCAATAACGCCGCGTGCCCTTGACTCGGCACTGCATGATCCCCGTCCCAATTACTGACTGACCTGTTTCATCCACCTAGCAAGTACAACAACGAGGTTATTGATACTGTTTCTTCAACCACGTCACTACCAAGACTCCCAGCCCGTCTTGATCTGTACCATCGAGACTTTGTGCTTTTGTTTGCTAGTTCAAGTTGTCTCTTTACTCATCGTCACCGATCTGCAGCACGGCAAGTCAGCACAAATGTGACAACTAGACAGGAAAAAGAGGGTGCTTTCCGTATCGAAGTCTGAAAATCACGGCCATAGCATACCTTTGGGGCCAAGTAGAAGCGCAAGTAACTGCTACCCGACAAGATGTACTCAACTAGCAGAGGAACCTCGCTCGACAGGCAAAGTTTGACATGATCCGCTAGGGTTGAAGCCTTGCAGAAGTTGACCAGGTACTTGAGCGAGAATACCAGGGTCACGGGCTCAGTCAGCTCAATGTCGATGTTGTTCTGGGGCTTCTCTATGTCCTGCACGCTACGCAGGGTAACGGAACCGTTGCCAATGTCGCCGTTGCAAGAAAACTTGATGCCATCCTTGGACGCCTCAATACTGACTACAACATTGGTAAGCAAGTGCACTGCTCAGCACCACAGCAATAAAGAAAGGGTGAAAGAAAGAAAGAGAGAAGGAAATTTGAGCACCATACCAGATTCAGACATGGCGGCCAGATCAGTACAGATTCTTCGGAATTCGGCCGAAGGCATCGAAATGGTGGCCGCATACTCAGTCTCTGGAATACCCAAATGCTCCTGATCAATATCCATAAGTTTCAAGTCATACTCGCTGATTCTGTCCCTGTCGACGCTCTCGAATAACAGGTTCAGCACGTCGGGTGCGTCGTCAGCCTTGAGAGTGAGATTGTCGTCACTCTGGGCCGCGCGCAGGACCTTGGTCAGTGATGTCAGGTTGACACCCAGCGCGATATTGCGGTCGCATCGGTAGGGCGAGAAGCCTTCGGCCTTGAGCATCATGGAGACCAGGGCAACATGAGAGTTGTCCATGGCCTGAAGGGCGATACCCGAGTCATTGCAGTCGAAGTTGCAGTCTTGAACTAAATCTTTGATGGCATCCACCACCTATGATGGTTTGAAGCAGATTCTTGTGGTCAGATTCGTTCGAAGAAAGGATTGCACCAGCCAGCGGCATTGAGAGGCGGATGGCAGAGAAGATCGAGGAGAGAGCGGTACCTTTTTGAGGATTGCAGCCTGTTCGAGTCGTGCTTCCAACATCTCTGCCGCCAAGAGTTAGCCACCTAGCCTCCGTTGGCCTGACGCTAGAAGTGATATGTCGCTTCTCAGACAAGGAACATACTGGTTGAGGCTTTTAGTTTTGAGCTGCTGGGACGGACAAGCGGAGTGGAAGATGGAATGAAGTCGAGGTCTGCGGGATGGAAGACAATGCGATGGCGAAAGCACGAGAGGACAAAGAGAGCCGAGGTCGACTGAGGCACTGGAGGTGACCTGGTTTGGAATTGCACAAGTGTGTGGGGAGAAGCTGGATGTAGAAGCAGGAATGGTTGACCGTTGGAGTAATAAAGGTTGGAGCAAAAGTCGGGAACGCGAGTGGCAAGCAAGCACTTTACACGCGAGGCGCGGCTGAACGCGTCGCGGCGGGGTCCATTGGGTCGGGGACTCGGGAAAGTCGGGACTGCACGAGTAGGTATGTACATACTCCGTACCTAGGTACCTACCTAGGTACATTAGGTACATACCTCGTGTACATATTATAATGAGCGGGTTACGGGTTCATCCACAATTGTGTTCACCTCTATGTCTCATCATCATGAAAAGGGCTTCATTGCTCACAAGATCGGGCCCCCAACCAATTATTCGACGAGGCAAAAGAGATGAATCAAGGTGACAGGGTCATCTGGAAGTTAAGTTACCAAGGGCATTCGATCAGGTGGCCTGAAAGTGTAACACAGTCACTTCCTCTTCTCGTCAAGCAAATAACTCAAATGGTCCATGGACTTGCCAATACGGCGGCATCTTACATTACACCACAAAAGAAAACAAAGTCTATCTCGGGGTCCGTGGCCCTCCCAATCTATGATAACAAAGAAAAACAATCCTGTAAAGGGGGGCGGGGGCATCTATGCAATCCGTTGTCCAAAACTAAAAGCATAAGGAAGAATAAAAAAGAAGAAAGAAACGAAAAAAAAAAAAGGATGGAATGAAGATGAAGTGTGGAAATGACGCCAAGCTCTCTCCATAGAGCTATCCCAGATGTCCCATTACACATACGCCTGTCTGTGCTTTTGTCGCAAATTATGTCTATACAACAAAGCCGATGCAGTTTTGGTGCTTTTATACAAAGGAAAGGAAATGAGTGATAAAGGGAGGAATGAAGAAAGAGAGAGAAGGGTAGAACAAGAGGAAAAGGCAAAGAAAACAGAAAGTAGGTTAATCAAAAGAAACAGACTCAATGTGCCGCCCATTCACATTGATGCGACTCTCGTAGAAGGCGGGGCACTCACGCGCCCCCTCGGCCGAAGATTAATGACCGTCTCAAGCTCCCGGAGCATGCCCTTTGTGGCATCCATCTGCTTGCGTGCTTGCGCCTTCTGGTCCCTCTCTTCCCTCATCTTGATGATCCTCTCTTCCCTGGTCAGTGTACTCTTTGGCCGATGTCGCGGTTGTGCCACTGCCTCGAAAACCTCGGGCGTGTCAGGCTCCAGCACGTCATTCACATCCGAGCCAAGAGGCGATTCGCCCGTCAGTGCCTTGAGGGCATCTGCGGGGTTGCCTTCTTCGACGCTTGTGAGCCCGCTGAGGGAGCTACGTGGCGAGAGGAGCGTGCTCATGGACGACAATCTCTTTTCGTTTCTATCGATTCCGAGCGCGAGAGCCGCTTTGCCCTCCTCCCACGCGGTCATGAGTTCCTTCAAGTCAACTCCGATGGATTCGTATTGTGAGATTAGGCTTGGTCCTATTTCTGAAAGGTCGTTTGAATCATCTAGCGCGCGATCGGATTCCTCTCTGAGCAAGTGTAGTTTGGCTTGCAAGCCTCGAATACCGGTAGACAATGAATTCAGTTTTCGTACTTGCGAGCGCCAGCGTTCCCTGCCTGGCGTCAAGGGACCTTGAGGGGTGGGTGGTGTTGGAAAAGCTATGATGCCGTCAGCTTGTATTGACGAACATGAGATTATGAAGTAAAATCAAAAAGAGAGAGGCCTGGTTCTTCTCGACACTGTGGTAAACTTACACTGCGCTTCACTCAAGATGGCTCGAAGATTGTCGAAAGCTCCCCTGGTAGATTCATTAAGACCTCGCAGCACCTCCACGGCCGTACTCCATCTGAGTAGATCGGACCCTTCGCCGTTCGCATCCAGAGCCAGCAAGGCACAAAGCAGCATCTTTCTTGTGGTGTGGAATCGCGCGGCCAGAATCTTCAGTGTGCGAAGAGACTCGGGGTCTTCAAACTCATTCTCCCTAAACCCTTGCAGAGCATCGGATATGTCCAAGTCGTTAATATCGTACATGTCGTAGTACTTGTCCAGCTCAGTCTGTTCCGCAAACCCTTTGATGGTGTCGGACATCTTCTTGTAAACATCGAGCACATTCGCAAACGAATGCTTCAATGCCTTGCGCAAGCGAACGCATTTGCGAGCCTGATTGCGGTCCTCCAACCTACTAATGGGGGGCAGTGGAGCGCTTCTACAGGTTGGTCAGTATTGGTGCTGAAGAAAAACCACGGAGATATGAGGCGTGCTCTGGAGGCGGACCTACATTCGATAGCCCCGTGAGACAAGCTCTACTTCCTGCACCAAGGACAAGGTCGCCTCAGATGCGCTGTCGAAGTCATTACTATTGGAAACAAAGCTCCCTATCTCGGCTAGAGATTGCTCCCGTCTGTACCGAAGCCATTGCCGACGCATGTAGATTTGACCCATAAAGGTCGCGGCTGCTAGAAGCGCTACGAAACAGGCGAGTCGTTTTCGTGTAATATATGCGGATCCGTTGCCCAACACCCAACTCAGTATGACCGCAATGGCAAGCGCGCCAAGTATAGAGGCGAGAAGTCCTTGAGTTGACAAGACTGATTGCTGGGCCTCACAGTTCGCGGCATCGGAAGGTATGCTGGGAGCAGCCGGGCGGTGGCCCAAGATGGAGGTCCCGCTCAATAGCTGGGACGCAATGATTATGTACCGGAATTGCTCGAGGAACTTGGAGTTGTCGGCACGACCGATGCTTGCTACGACAGCAGCCTGTTGGCCCTCAGGGGAGAATCAGTATTGTCTCGTGTAGTCAGAGTATGTGCAGCTGTGAAGCATCCTTCATACCGAGCAATTCCTTCTGATGATCCGGAAGGTTGTCGTCGTCCGGGGTACATCGGTGCGCAACGCAGTGGGGGGCTTCGATCGAAATCTCGTCTTGACCATCGGCCGACCGGTGGGAGCAAACGGTGAGGGGCTCGGAGGATGTAGGGGGAAGTCGGAGAAGGAGGAATGTGAGGACACTGGTCGAAGTGGTGAGCTGTCGGCGGGTGCCCAGTCTGGCTCGGAACCTCCACCGCCATCTGAACAAGATGGAGCAGCACGTCAGCGTGCGCAACAGAGCGACGGAGCGACGGAGCAGGGAGCATCGTCTAGAATGACAAGGCAATATAATGATGTGATGGACGGGCGCACCTTGGAGATAGTCGGCGAGGGGCGACTCTTCATACACAATGGGCTCCATGTAGTAACGCATGTAGCGACTCCTGTGTGTTGTATGACGTCGCCGAGGATGGAGACGTTGACAGCCATGGAGCATACGACACGTGCGCCCAGGACTGGGGGACAAGACAGGCAAGAATAGGAATTAGTCCAACAAATAAAATAAAAACGACTGGAGAGGCCAAGGACTGAAGAAACAAAAGAGAGGGAAGTGAGTGAATGCAGGGCGACAAGACGACAAGGCTCGGCAACGCAGGTGACGGTGAGGCGTGGGCAGTGCAACCTCAGGGGACGCAATTCCAAAGTGAACCAGAGCTACGGGACCTTGTAAGTTGATGCTTGCAACAAGTTACAACGGCTGGAACATCGCGGCTACGACTTGGACGACTTGGGACGATGGAGACGACTGAACTCGGCTGGACAGCGGGGCTGGGGCAACTCGGTTGATTGGCTGAAAGGCTGGCTGATGGATACTGGACCGGCCTCGATGTATCGAAGCGCGTGTGCTGGTTCGCTAACCACGCAAGCGGAAACTCCGGGGTGGGGCAGCGGCCCTTGCCAATGGCCATGCAGGGTTCCCCAGCAGCTTGCTGAGCTGATGAAGAAGGAGCAGAAGGAGCAATCGACGAATTATGTACATACCTACATATACATACCTATGTACCTATGTATCACTGGGATCAGTTTCACTCTGTAGTACTGTACTCCCTAGGGGGCAACGTGTCCGTTTGTATTGCTTCGATACATCATACATGCCAACACATCCACGCCCTATCCACTACTTATTTGCTCTTAGTTCAAGACTTCATGATGCAATCCGCGCAACGCTCCGAGGCCAGCGGCGAGCGTTTCGCATCCTCCGAGCCCGAGGAACTAATACCATCCGTAGTTGTAGGGCTCTTCGACACCTGCCTACTCTGGAAGGCGTCCATCAAACAGGCGAGATTCGTCCGAACCCAGTGTCTCACGTCGTGCTGCGTGATTCTCTTATAGAGAGCCATATGCATGGCCTGCCGTTGATCTGCCTCCATGCTGAGTGCCTCATGGATTCTCTCGGCAACGCCAACGGTATCCCAGGGATTGATGTGCATAGCTTCCTCGAGACTGTTGGCCGTCCCACTGAATTCGGAGAGAATGGTGCAGCCGTACGTGTTCTGTTGGCACACGACGTATTCCAAACCCGTGGTGCTCATGCCGTCCCGAATGCTTGTGAAGAGAGCAACGTCTCCTGATCGCAGAAGAGCAAAGTAGTCCTCCGTGGAAAGACTCTCGGCGTGTAGTTGGATGGGCATGTAGTCCAATGAGCCGTACTTGCAGTTGATCGAATTGACCATGGAGCTGACGTTGCTAGCATAATAGGATTCTTCGCCAACTTCGTCCTCAATCGTGGGCTGGCGGACAAGCTGCAAGAGCACGACGTTCTCCTGCCAGACCGGATACATCTCGAGGAATCGATCAAAGGCCTGCAGCTTCTTGTCGACACCTCCCAGTCGGTCTAAAGAGTCGCACGCCACGACAATCTTCTTGCCAGCATGGAGCTTTCTTAGGTCCCGGCACTTTTCAGTGACGGACGTTGACCATGCCGAGGAATGAATGTTGGAGACGTTGATCCCCGCAGGGACGATTTTGATCTGCACCCGCTTTGAGGGTGTGTAGACGGCTTCATGACTTGCTTGCAAATTGAGTATCCTGGAGCACGAATTGGCAAAATGGCGTGCGTAGTCGAGGCATTGGAAGAAAACCACATCGCTTCCGAGCACTCCTTCAAGGACCTCCTTGCGATGAACCAGACAGCGGACCAGTTCGCTGCAAGGAAATGGCGTATGTAAGAGGAAGCTGATGAGGATGTCGGAGTGTCGCTGCCGCAGCATTGCGGGTACAAGCATCAAGTGGTAGTCATGCACCAGGACGACATCTCCAGGGCGATATATTTCAGAAATCCGGTCCGCGAACAGCTGGTTCATTCGGAGGTAATCGGCCCATCGTTTGCCTTCGGTAAAACCATCGACGGGTGGATGCTGCTTGTAGTGCAGCACAGCGCATAAATCGTGCTCCGCATATCGTCTCCATCTTGTTTGATCCCGCAACTTGATGCCGCTCTCGGACGTTTCTTTGTCATCTGCAAGCCAAACCGGCACAGTCTTCAAGTCTTGGTTTCTGAGCTGTTGCTCCAGGCGTTTCTGGTCGTCAGAGGATATAAAGAGGTCGTTGAACTTGTTCCTTGGGGGAGCATTCGCACTATTCACCGGCCATGTTGAGGCTGACTGCGGCCATGTCGTGTGTTGAGCAATCGCTGCCGCGTCGTCTTCTGTTTCCAAGGGACGCTGGATTTCGCGAGTCCACGCCACCACTGTATGACCCCATGGGCCAGTATCAGACAAGTAATGCAAAGAATCCAACAACGCAGATCGGTAGCTTCGCTGACGTATTCCCTGAAAGGCATTAGTTTCGTCTGGCAGCGCGAATGTGACGGGACGGCTGTTCCAAACTCTCACCCATTCTGATCCCTGATTATGATCCAAGGTATAAGGCAGGGTAAAAGTGGCTGAAATGACTTTACCCCTCAGAGGAAGCAGTCTATCGGGAAGCCCCTTTACTTGCGCCCGAGATCCATCGTGCGTCGCGCGTACAAAGTAGTCCCCCTCATATGTTCCCAGAGCTACACCAGGGGTAACCGGGACCCTGGTGACGGATTCACGTTCATGAGGAGGAAGAAGATTCTCGTTTGGTGTTGGAGGCTCCTACGTTTTGTCATAAAAGTGAGATGACATAGCCCAGAGCAGAACGTGGACAAGGGGACGACTTACCATATTGTAGCGATTTGAGATTTCAGTCAGGCTTCTCTCGTGGGTTCTTGGTCATGGAGGAAACATGGGGAGCACCCATGAGTTGCAAAAACGGGAGCTCTTAAAATCAAGTCTAGCATGTTCCAGCCCTCATGCTGTGCCACCGCTCGACTCATCTCGAAAAAAGATACACGTTTTGCTCCCATCTCACGAAATCAAGTTCTGTGTGATGTCACATCTGAGGCAATTTTCTGTCATGTATTAAACTAGGTTAGGTAGTTAAGCCCGATGTCCGTTTTGTGCCACCTGAGAGTGACTATTCCAAAGCCTGATGTGCCTGACGTAGCGATGAGCGCAGTAGGCGCAGTGGCGGACCAAGACCTCCGCAAGATGAAGCGTCATGGGCGGTGAGCAAACCAAAGACGGATCAACGCCGACCAAAGATATGGAAAGAGGTTGTGTTGATGGCGGCAACTGACAAGGTACATATTCGAGCGTGGCGGCCACTTGTGAAAAAAACAAGATGTTCAGTTTGAACTTTGCGCCAAGGCCCAAACATGAAGCGAGCGGGCGAGAATGCAGCGAACCAATCAAAGCCGACGCCGCGTGAGCTCCGGGGACCGGGATGATCAATTCCGTGGCGCTACGGGCCCCGGACTATTCCTCTGCCGACCAACGGTCAGGGACGAGCCAAACCACCAAGCCAAGCTACATATGTACATACATACATATGTATCTCGAAGGCATAGCAAATCCAGTCCAGCCGACGATGCACATACGCGCTCAACGACGCCCTACCTCGTGATCCAGACTGCATCATTGGGTATCAAATGCATGCCTCCGTTCCTCGAAAAGCTCGACCGCAGCCCAGCTTGCGCCAATGCCTCCCAGGACGCCGGCACACGGCCGGCGTCCTTCATCGCGCCGAGCTGCGCCTGTGTCCAACATCGGCCTCTGTATCTCTGACGCAGTGCTCATACATGCCATTGCACAGCATCAAAAAGCTGCGAGCGAAACATGTCGCCGAATAAACTCACATGCCGGGCCCCTGGAGAGTCGCCGACGAGCCTCGAAGCGCCGCATGACGGGCCTGATGCCCACCTCGCACGCCTTCGCGCCCATCTGGAAATTCGACGTTGGCCCTAGGACAATGCAATGGGAAGCACCGACAAGCCTTGAACACCGAAAACAGAAACAAAAAGAATGGACCGTATCTGGTGTTTTTAACGCCTTTATCGCTTGGCTTGAGAACCTGGACTCGGCCGACAAATTATCCCCTTGTGTGCCAGGCTCGGCGCCCTCAGAGACAAGATCCGGGGTGGTGCGTTCCGAAGCCGTCGCAGTCGATACATCTTTCTCAACAGGGCTTGCACAAAGATCGGCAGCTTCCACGTGGTCGCCAGAAGAACTCGTGCTGCTAAGGCGGAGTGTTCTCGATATTCCCATCTCGGAGAATGATGTGGATGGTACTGAGTTCTATAACAAGCTCTACGAGGCGGCAAAAATATGCAAACGATCGCTTCGTCTTCGACTCAAGCGCGGTGAACTATCTGCGCAAGGACTCGCGGCTGCGTTTGAGCCCTTCGATGAGGCATCCAGGGAGCACATTCCCACTGCGGACATGGCCCACAAAATATCTGCCATGATCCGTCGCGGAATCCTCTGGGCCATGAATGATATTCACAAAGAGGATCCAGAGGCCATCGCTCCAGAACTATGGTTGACTTTCCTCGACAAGTTGCTATGTAGTAGTGGCGATACCCGCTACCTGCGACTGCTCCGGATGCTGCTGACGATGATGCCCGCGTCGCTCAAGGAGCATATTTCCGCTGAGAAGATCCTTAGTCTGACCTACCGAGTCGTCACGGCACAGGCTCGTCGCCTCCACAGTTCCCCTCCTTGGTTAACGTGTGCTTCAATATTCAGCCGAGTCCTTCAGCAGTTACCTGCCCAACAACAGCGGGAAATCGACGACGCCATGGCTTCTTTTCTTTTAGAACAAGACAGCGTCTCAGAAGAAGCGGCCAGGCCAATGCGCTACGCCTGGCTCCTGATCAAGGCGCACACCGCACACACGAGCACCCAGGACTTCATCGACCTATACCGCACATGTCTAGGCCCAGACGAACGCCTCTCTGATCTGCGCCGATGGCAAGTCCTTTATGCCCGCCAGTGCGCTCTTCAGACCTTTGACCGCAACGCGCGGGAAGACCTCGAGACCAGGGGCAGAGGATGGCAATGGCCCGCACTCCTCTCCCACATCGTGTTCTCTACGCACAAGGCCACCGCGCTGCAAGACCTAGTCACCTTCCTGGTCGCCATCGACGAATTCTCATCAACAGTCTCCCTCATGACCGCCACTCCCCTCTACAAAGTAGGTCGAAAAACAATGGAAGCCCTCGCCACGGCATGCGCGCATCACACGCAAGCCCTCCACCTATACGACGTCATCGAAGCAAAACTCCCTCCAAGACGATCCCCAAACCCCCTATGGCAATGGACCACCTGGACACAGTACGTCGAGGCCATCATCAAGGACCCCTCCATCAAACATTATCGCCTATGGCAGGTCCTCAAGCTGTCATACAACCCACGGAACATGGACCCTCCCGAGGCCTCATCCGAAGACAACGCCGCCAAGGCCCGCCTCGTGGCTCAAATGGCAGAGTGGTACCTCCAAACAGAGCACCTCACTGAGCGGCGAGTCCTGTGTAATCTACAACGATGTCTGAATATGTACCGCGCGCTGAGGCCCGGCACTGCAGTACCGTACGCGCTGATTGCGTGCATCGTGAAGTTTATATGCCGGGATTTGGAGCGGGGGGAACGGGGACGGACCTCGCGGATGAAGTGGGTGCTGGACATGGTGGCAGAGGATTATGGGGAGGAGGAGGCGCGGAAGATGGCTGTGGCGTGGGAGGGGAGGCGGTGGATGAATGATTGTGAGAGGGATCCGACTCTGAGGGTGGGGGATTGGAGTTGAACCTGTTGATCACTGATGAGGGGTGATGGAATGAGATGGGATGGTGGCTTTGAAGAGAGTACAGTGGCCCCGTGTATGTATGTACATATATAGCTTGGTGCTGCGATTGATGATGCAAGGATAATGAAGTCCTGATGGAAAAAAATGTACATTTACAATCAAGAATACATAGCGACCTGTCATGATCGAAGGGACCTTGCGGCGATCTCTGTAACCATTCCAGAAAGGGATGGAACTGGAGAGGGTTGATTCCAGAAGAGAAGCAGGAAAGTTCAGCGAGCAACCGTTCTTGTCTCCGGTTGCTGAAGTCAGAGAAGGATTCTAGGACTATCGCGTACTCGACCGTTTCACTCCAAATTTGATAGATGTTGAAACTTCTAAGGAACTACTCAGAAGGTGGAAAACAGCACATATTCTATATCGGTACTTGAAGCTAAAGTAACAAGAAAAGTTGAACAGAGAAGCTCAGCTATTTAGATAGACACTTCTTTTCGGGGGGGGGGGGGGGGGG
>SRQH01000337.1:0-29036 GCA_018360345.1 Claviceps sp. LM84 group G4 | reverse complement strand
CCCCCCCCCCCCCCCCCCCCCCCCCCCCCCCCCCCAAATCCGGCACGAAGTCGGGTTTTCTTTTGCGTTTTATTTCTTTTTCGGTTGCTTTTTGCAGCACAATTATATCCATATCCATCTTGAATGATAGTCCGATGAAGTTTAGTCGAAAGTGCGAGGGGGCATGCATTTGCGCGTTGATGTCTTTGACATTGTACATATAGATGATGAGTCAGTTTGTGAGCATCATTTGTTCGTGATGCTTGGCTGGTATGTATGTCTTACCTAACCTAAGAGGTACAGACTACCTACAGTACCTACAACGCCACATCATCCAACATGGCTACTGTAACGCCCGAGCGGAGGATGGCTGAGTTTACTCTGTCTAGGTACTTACTTTCCTCTCGCGTGCTTTGCTAGTAATCATTTTGATCTGTTCCGAATTTCAACTTTCGCATCGATTACGAATTCATTGTCTTGATCGCGACGCACAAACCCAATCGGCACGATCTACTACATTAGGTACATAACAGGAGACCCATCTTTAAACCCGGAATACCTCCTGAGTCCTAGCCCAGCCCAGCCGTCCAGTCCAGTCCAGTGCCATTTTGTATTCTACATTGTATTTTCTACTGTCTGGTTGAGCTTCTTCTGCGTGCTTCTGCGTTGCGTCCCTTTTCACTGGTCAGTGCTGGCTTTCCTGCTTCCTTTGAGGTCGCCTTGCAAGTTGCTGGGGATCTGGAACGCAGAGAGACCCGAGTTGGACTGCTTTCTTGGGGCTTGTGACGCGGGCTTTTACTTTTAGGACGCGGGTTTGATTGCGAGTCGCGACACGGACTTGGAATCTCGCCAAATCGTCTTGATTTGTCTCGTTTATTAAAAGGGTCGCGTAACACCTAATAATCAGACCAATAACGGCGACAACAGCGCCTCTTCCCCTCAATACATAGGTACCACTACCTACCTCATACCTACGGGGGTCAGTTACCCTCCCGAGTCCCGAGTCCCGAGTCCCGAGTCCCGAGTCTCGCTTGTCAAGAGAGTCATGGACTCAACACCAACTCCACAGCAGACGATGGAATGTCCTTCGACGAGCCGTGTCAATCCCTCGCGACGAAAAGCTGAGTCGGGCGCGTTGGTCGACTCATCAGATGGCGCCGCCAGCGCCGCCACAGGCAAAGCAGTCGCTGTCGTCGATGTGCTGTCTGAGGCGGAAGACGGAGAGGCCGATGCGCCCGAATCATGGGAGACGGAGTCACTCTGCGAGGATGTGCTGGAGGAGCTGCTGAAGGATGCGATCAATGTGGATGAGAGTAAGTTTCCATCCCGATGTGAGATTGCATCAAGAGACTAAAGCCATCTACCAGCTGCCGCCGCATCATCCTCGTCATCTTTATCATCAGCTTCAGCGTCAGCTTCAGCGTCATCGTCATCATCATCGTCCCTTGCCTCACCCTCACCCTCACCCTCACCCCCATCATCGTCATCATCAGACATGTGTAGCCCCTTGGAGGCCACTCGACTTCGTCGGGAACTGCGCGACCAAGGCCCCGCCGTCTTCTGCCAGCGGACCGTGGATTGCGGGCGATACACGGCCAAGAAGCTCCTCACAGCCTTCGGCATCAAGCCACCGGCCTTTCTTGAAGGCGAGCCTGACGAGGCCTACTTCGACCTGCTCTCTCTGGCCATCTCGCGCGAACTCTCCAAGCGTGAAAAGCTGAGCGCCTACAACACGGTCGATGACGCCGTACGTCTCCTAACTCAGTGCAGCAACATCATCGTCATCACCGGCGCCGGCATCTCCACGTCGCTGGGCATCCCCGACTTCCGCTCCAAGGGCACCGGCCTGTATTCCAAGCTGGAGCATCTAGGCCTCGGCGACCCCCAAGAGGTTTTTGACATCAACGTCTTCCGGCAAGACCCCTCCATCTTCTACTCGGTCGCCAAGGACATCATCCCCGACACTGACCGCTACACGCCCACCCACAAGTTCATCGCCATGCTGCACCAGCGCGGCAAACTACTCACAAATTACTCCCAGAACATTGACAATCTTGAAGTCAAGGCTGGCCTTCCCAAGAGCAAGCTCATCCAGTGCCACGGCTCCTTTGGCACCGCCACCTGCGTCCAGTGCCGGTACCAAACAGACGGCGAGGCCATCTTCCCCGAAATCAAGGCCGGCCACATCCCGCGCTGTCCGCGCTGCATCCAGTCTCTAGACAGCCCCCACGGCTCCAACAACAAGAAGAGGAAGCGCTCCTCCGCGGGCGCCGGTCTCAGCAACAGCAACAGCAACAGCAACAGCAACAGCAACAGCAACAGCAACAGCAACAGCAAGCGGTCTCGCCGTCGCCGCGGCGGGCGTCACTCCTCATCACAAGCACAGCGATGGTGCGACGACACCTCCGACTCGGATGATGACCTCTCTAAGCCCCTCACCGCGGGGGTCATGAAACCAGACATCACCTTCTTCGGAGAGGCCTTGCCAGACGAGTTCTCCGAGCGGCTCACCAAACACGACCGCGACAAGGTCGACCTCGTCATCGTGATTGGGACGTCCCTTAAAGTATCGCCCGTGTCGGAGATTGTCAGCTTTGTGCCGCAGCATGTGCCGCAGATTTATGTCTCGCGTGAGCCAGTCACCCATGTGGACTTTGATATTGATCTTCTTGGAGACTGTGATGTTGTTGTTGCGGAGCTGTGTCGTCGGCTTGGGTGGCCGATGGTGCATGATATGCTTCCTGCGGCTGGGGAGCAGAGCGTGCGGGTGAGCGCTGGGGAGGGTTATGCGAGTAGACATGTCTTTGAGGCTGTCAAGACGGCAGTGGCGGCTACCGCTGCTGCGTCTGCGTTTGCAGCTGAAGCTGAAGCTGCATGTGTAGCCGCTCCGACATCCGTGCCTGCTTCCGGGGAAGATGGAGTTTCGGCGTAAACGATACTGCTAAGACGGTCTGGAAGTTCAGATTTCGGTTTGGCTCCCACACATGAATACTTACGATGCCTCGTTTTACTCACGCTCCTAGTTGTACAATTGGCTGCTCGACTCGGTCCACGTACACATACATGCCCTCGAATTTCCTTTCCGAGTCCCGACAGTGAATTTCATTTTCTCCACGTGAGCTTTTCTTTCTTGTAATTTGCAATATATACATAGCGCACGGCAGTTCCTGCTTCTCTTTTAGCTCAACCGTCTCACTCATGCAGATACATGGACATGCTGCTGGCTTGTCATGTTTCCTCTGGGGGCTGTACATTCACATAGCATTCCTTTATTCGTCCTTTCTTTTACGGGGGATGAGCTTGAATCTTTTTTTTTTTGAGGGCGCATCTTCTTTTTGACATCGAGCGCTAGGTAGCTTGCCTTACAGGCCTTTCATCAACGGCCCATGATAATACATCTCCATTTTGTATACTTCTTCATACGTAAACTTACAACTAGATCTTCTTGCATCTGTTCATAGTCAGCCTATTGTATCGTTGGAGTGGTGTTTCGCATCTTTGAGAGCATTGTATGCCTATTGGACTGGGTTCACAGACAAGAATTTGGTGCGGGCGGATAACGTATTGTCGCCGTGCTCGTATGGTCTAGATAGAAATTTCAAATTGCACTGCGTCATCTTTCACGGCATCGGCAATCTTCAGGGCATTGCAAACACTTACGAGTCATGGGTGTATATTCTTGTAATGCCATGTCATCTTCTTGTCTTTATTCTTCTTCTTCATCCCAATGTGGCTTTTTGGCGAAAATATTATTCAGGAAAGCAAAAGCAAAAACATGGCTCTTCAACTAATCTGTAGTTGTATTCCACTATGATATCTAACACACTCCCACGCCATCATGGAGGCATATAATCCCGTTATATCAAACTCTCGTACCGATCCAGTCCCGACTTCTGCTGGCTCGTAGTCGTGTATGAGGTGCCTGCACCACTCGCCTGCTGGGCCGTCCCAGGAGGTTTTATAGCAGTGGTGGTAGCAGACCAACTCGTCTGTGACGATATGGACGGCGGCGGCTTGATGCCAAAGCTCCCTTGAGAGGCGCTGGGTGAAAAAGCGCCACCGGGCGGAGGAGGGGGGATCGAAAAGGACGAGTTTCTTGATGAAGGACTACCACTGGTGCCCATCCCTGGCCGGCTCTGGCCAAGGGACATGCTGGAAATGGAGCTTCGGGTTGGGCCACCAAAGCTGGCACCCGAAGCAGTGGGCGTATTTGCCAACGACGACGAAGAAGACGACGCAGTCCATGGATTAGGTGCTTTCGCAGCTGTGGCGGACCAGTTGATCGAGGAAGGAGATTGCTGGGGGGCGGGAGGCGGTTGAAACGCGGATGCTCGTGTCGTGGGCTGTAGCGGCTGGCTGTATTGTGTGGAGGATGGTGCAAGAGCTTCGAACCGAGCGAGATCCGGCGTCACGGTCCGGTAACTAGCATGGTTGCCCAAGGACGATGATTGTTGTGAGAAAGATGATGAGGATGTCGCTGCTGCGGCTGCTGTTTTCGTCGCAGAACCCATCGAAGTTTGTGTGGACCACGAGAAAGACGGTGCCGTGGGTGTGCTGGCAGGGGATCTGGCACTGGCCATGACGGAAGATGTCGTTGCGCTTGCTCTTGCTGGTTCATCCCAGCTAGACAAGCCGTTGTTGTCGCTATTTGACGATGCGGAGACTCCAGCCCCCTTACCCTTGACTAATGCCTCAAAGTCATCCACGTTGCCGCCGGCGCCATTGCTGTTGCTATCGAATCCCGTCCCAGTGACGCCTCCGAACCCAAGGAAATCCTCATTGGGGCCCGCTACCCCGGCCTTGGCTGTGCCCGACAGCTCCTGAAGTTTCTTGACCTGCTCGTCCTCGACTCTCCGCGAGAGGCTCTTGATGAGTTCCATGAACATCTGGAACTGCTTCAGATCAAGCAACGGACCCAGACTCATGCTCCATAGAATAGGCAGGATATCCATGGCGACGAAATCGGCGTCGGCGACCTCCCCAACGATGCGCAGTACATTGAGAGCCGCCAACATGACGGCGGGCTCCTTGGTCTTGATGGCTCTGACCAGAGGCACAATCTTCTCCTGCATGGTGTACTTGTCCAACGCGCTGGACGAGGATGTCTTTTTCTTGTTCTCCATGAGGCCGTTGAGACCATCGTCGGGGGCTGCATTGGTAGAGCCGCCGCACAGAATAACAAAGGCGTGGAGACCACGGACTTTGATGGCCAGACTGTTTGTCCTGCTGAAGACGGCGGCTACGACGGGGAACAGCTCGTTCTTGATGGTACTAAAATCCAGGACGGGAAGGACGGACGGCAGGGTTCGCAGCGCAGAGTCCACGATGGAATGGGTGGGACAGTCAATGGCGGCTAGGATGACGGGCAGGATATCTGATGAACAGTTAGATGCGGAGGAAGAAGATATGCCGAAACTCCGAGAACAAGGAAGGCGAAGGGAAGACGTGATGGAAGAAGGGGGGGAAAAAATAGAGAGAGAAAGACAGGGACAAAAAGAGAAGGGGGCCGCGGAGAATACTGACCGTCCTTGAATTCCTTTCCGGACGAGTTGTCTGCGGCTAGCGATAGATTCTCCAAGAACACCATCAACCCAGCATCTCGGGCCGCATCCTTCTCCTGCCTTTGTTTCGCATTGACCACAAATATTTCTTTCAGCATCGGACGGACCTTGTCCCCAAAAATACGGCGAGCAAACGGTAGTAGCTCAAGAATCTTAAAAATATTCTGTAGAATCAACGATAACAGCTCCTTGTCTTTGAGCTCGTCCAACAAGGCCGGCAGGATCTTTTTCTCCATGACAGACTTGGGGAAGGAGGGAAGAACTTTGTTCAGCCCTCGCATAAACTGCGACTTCTCGCTCGAGGTCTTGGCTGGAAAAGAGTCCAGAAAGCGTATCGTCGACACCAAGACATTATCGAAATACTCGCTCTGTTGAAACTCACGGGCGCTCATTCGCTGAGCGGGTCTCCTGGTGATGAGTCTCGGCAAGACGTGATGGACCAATTCCTTGGGGAGAGGGCGAGAGGATAAAAATCCGTTGGATGAGGATGGCACGGTGGACGAGGAGGAGAATAGCCTCTTGTATGAGGATAGGCTGCCGTGACATTCGAGCGGAGACTTGTGCGGCGAGTTGTACAGTGCTATGGACAACAAGCCAAGGGAGAACATGTCTGCTGACGACGTCAGGTTGCTGTCCATGACGAAGTCTGGCGACGTAAAATCGAGGTTTAGTTGGGCAAACTTGGGCAGTCGCGGGTCAATGTTGAGCACTTCTCCCAGGCTTATACCCTGGATCGACGTGGGCTTCGTCGAGCCATCGGCCGGAGTACAGAACGACAGACCGCTCAGCTTCCAATCGGACTGATCGCATGGTTAGCAAGCTTGTTGAGTGCGTGCCAGAGCTGGCGGTGTTGGAGCCGTCCACCGACCTGGACAAACAACTTGCCTTGGAATTGATGAGCACAGCGTCCGGGGTCAGATTCCCGTGAACGAGACCTGCGTTCTCGTGCAAGAACTCCAGCGCCTGGCTCACCTGGAGCAGGCCTTTTTGGATCTCCAACTCGTCGATCTCGAGCTCCCGCCTCCGTCGAACGCCATCCGCATCCTCTGTGACAAATCGGCTTGCTCGGCCACCAGATCGTTCTTGATCGTCCTTCTCTTGTAAAAGACTCGAAAGCGACGCGGAGACAGGCTCCGTCGCGAACTGTAGCCCTCCGCCTCGCGTTTCCTCTACGGGCTCGACCAGTTCCAAGATGGATGGATGGCGGAGCTTCGCCAGGCTCGAGGCTTCCTTCTTTAATCGCTCGACCACTTCATCCACGCTACGCCTGAAACCAGAGGCACCGGAACGACCCAGCGAGTTACCATGGGATTCGAGCGCTTTTCGATCAAAGACAAAGACACTGCAGGCTTTGCCCGTAGATCTCTTTTTAGCGTCGTAGATCTTCCATGGCCCAGCTGTCGATGTTGGGGTCGAGGCAATCGAGTAGTTCGCTGTGATGTTTGTTGCAGAGATGGACTTGAGCGCCGAGGAGAACATTGTGTGAGAGTATTATGGTAGTCGGTGCGATTCAGCACCTCGTGATGGCATGTCGTCGAGCCGGCAAGGGCAGGGGGGGTTGGTATCAGGTGATGCCGATGTGAGGCCAAAGAGTTCGCAAAGCTACTTGTTTGGGAGCAGCACCAGTAAGTAGTAGGACCGACAACAGGGCGACAAAGGAATGTTATTAGCTTGTCCTCGACAAAGCGCGTGGTTTGCGACAGATGGAGCGTTAACGAGATGCCAGTCATAGACCAGTGAGTGGTACAGACTACAGTAGATCGCAAAGAGAAGGGTCCCTTTGCCGGAATCCCAGGTGGCTTCCCGGGAGCTGACGCCCCAATGACGCTCGAGCTGAAGCCTCGTTGGCCAGATTTGCCGCAGCTGCACTGCACTGCAGGTACTCTTGTGAAATCTCACACACAAGTATACTCCCCTACCCGGCAGCTCGCGCCGACTCGGCACGCTTACTGTCGGTTCTGACACGGGCCAAGACTCGCAGGGGAGCAATTGGCCAGTCGCAATCTGGCCGATCAAAAATCAAAACGTCGTGTAACTTCGAACTTGGCTCATCCCTCCGGTACCGGTCACCCTAATGCTGCTCTGAGACTCCAAGTGGCCCGACTCCCTTCTTCTCCTTGCTTGTTGCTCATTGCATCACAATTCATCGCAGCTCGAGATTCATGCTACGTGGTCTGCATCTTCTCAACAAGCCATCGGACACTTGAACCCGTAGCACATCCCGTCAGCTGTTGCCCGAACACAACACGCAACCGGTCCCGCGACTTCACAAAGATTCCAGGATGCGCTCCGCACGTCTTGCGCGGACTGCCGTCTGGGCCGCCGTCAGCTCCTCGCGGAATGTTCAAGCTGCTCGCCCGTTTCGCTGCTTCAGCGTCAAGGCCGAGGCGGCTTCAGATGCCAAGCAAAAGGCCCTAGATCCCAGCAAGCTCACCATCACCCAGACGAGTAGCCCTAAGAAGCTGAGCAAACCCGAGACCCTGGTCTTCGGCCGAGAGTTTACAGGTATGCCTCTATCTCAGTCACAGCCTCCAACAAGACTTACTATAAGAACATGTTCACCCCCTAAAATAATACTAACAAGTCTATTTCGAAAGACCACATGCTTGCCGTTGAATGGACCCAAGAGGATGGCTGGCTCGACCCAAAAATTACCCCCTACCAGAACCTCTCTCTGGATCCGGCCACCTGCGTCTTTCATTATGCCTTTGAATGTTTCGAAGGCATGAAGGCGTACAAGGACAAAGACGGCAAAGTTCGACTGTTCCGCCCCGACAAAAACATGGCTCGCCTGAACAAGTCGGCAGCTCGTATCGCCCTGCCCACCTTTGAACCTACGAGCTTCATTGAGCTCATCAGCAAGCTCACTCAACTTGACTCACGGTTCATCCCCCACCAGCGAGGATATTCCCTCTACCTCCGACCCACTATGATTGGTACGCAAAAGACCCTCGGTGTTGGCCCTCCTGGTTCCGCTCTGCTCTATGTCATTGCTTCTCCCGTCGGTCCTTATTACCCCACCGGATTCAAGGCCATCTCACTGGAAGCCACCGACTACGCTGTCAGAGCCTGGCCCGGTGGTGTAGGCGACAAGAAGCTGGGCGCCAACTACGCCCCGTGCATCGTGCCTCAGCTTCAAGCCGCCAGCCGTGGCTATCAACAGAACCTCTGGCTTTTTGGTGAGGAGGAGTATGTCACCGAGGTCGGCACAATGAACATGTTCGTAGTCATCAAGGATAAGAGAACCGGCCAGAAAGAGCTCATAACCGCCCCCATAGATGGCACCATCTTGGAGGGAGTTACGCGAGACTCCGTCCTGACATTGGCGCGCGAGCGTTTGGTCCCAGAGGGATGGAAGGTTACCGAGCGCAAGTATACCATGCGGGAGCTGTACGAAGCTTCTCAGGAGGGTCGTTTGGTGGAAGCATTCGGCTCTGGCACTGCTGCCATTGTCAGCCCCATTAGAGCGATTGCCTGGAAGGGCAAACACGTAGATTGCGGACTGAAGGAGACTGAGGAATCTGGCGAGACGGCCCTGCGTATCAAAAACTGGATAGAAGCTATTCAGTATGGTGAGGAGGAGCACGAGTGGAGTGTGCGATTAGCTTGAGTAGCACAGACGAAGTCTGGCACGGGTACAGATGCTTCGTGCGAAGGGTGGATCACTGGATAGAAGCCGTATTTAGCATGCATCGATGCAGAATGACATTTTCGTAAGCCTACAGTATGCTTTGGATGACATTTCAGGCGCAGTGCCATTTCCATTTGCCGGATTTGGGCATTGAACCACCGCCAAATCCCTGAAACAAGACGCGGCAGCAGCGTCAACAAGTCCAAAGCAAAAAATGTATTTCGTCAAACCATTCGAGTGTCTATCTTGCCCAAAGGAGAAAAATGAAAAGGGTCCATAACAAGAGGACCCTGAAACATATACATGCTGGCAATTCCACGCCTAGTGTGAAAGCTTCAGCCTCAACCTCGGCCGCGGCCTTCCACCCCTCCCATTTTCATCATGTATCTCAACCACCAAGTCCACGCGCTCCCTAATCCTTCTTCTCTCCTTCAACCGGGAATGGGTCGGGCAGGATACCCTCGGCTTCTAACCGCCGGCGCGCCTCCTCGAGAGCCCATGTAGATATGCTATATTCGGATATATTAGCAAAACAAATTCCTCACATTTGACTCTTTCTCCCGCGACCTCTGCGAGAACTTGGCATAGTCCAAGTCCCCTCCACACATCGTGCCGCCCACGAATACCATCGCCACATAGGGCAGGAGGTAATTACCTAGTGTCGGGCATGTACGCATAGGCAATACCGGCAATAACCATGCTTCCGATGAAAGCTCGCATGGGCCATTCCCAGCCTTCTTGCTCGTACTTCTCGCCGGGCTTAATGCCAAAGAGCCAACCGGTGGGCGGGTCGAACCGTGATTCGTCTCCGTGACCGCCGCCTTGTCGTCGCGTGGACACGGAGAGGTGTCTCATGGCGAGCGGTTGGCGAGCGCATCGCATCGCTCGCAGTGGCGCGAGGGCATTTCGAATAACAGCCATGACTTCGCGGAATGGCTCGTGATCGGGGTTTCGTGGGATGTGGGCTTGTCGTGCCTCAATGGCTGAGGCTCTGACGTGTTGAGGTTGGTTACCTTGTAGATGAGAAGCAACTGTTCGGGTCGAAGACGGACCCCCCACCCTCGAGGCGAATTCCGTCACGTGACACAGAATGTTAGCTTCACCCCCCCCCCCTCTGTGCCGGCGACTTGGCGCTCCGACGTACATAATTCGCAATTGGGTTCATGATTCGTTGTAACTTGTACGACACGCCATGAAGCCGTTCCCGATTCCGCCTCCACGTCCCGAGTAACGCAGACATGTTTCGAGGTGAACATCGCAAAACTGCTTCAGGAGATCAAAGTATTGTATTTACCCTGCATGGAAGCACATGATCCGCCTTCTTGAGGACGTGACTGCTGCCCCGACGCTAAAGGGGGGCGGAACCTGAATATGGATCCAAATGAAAGGTGTACGACGGGTCTCTCCAAGGACAGTGTTAGAAGAAGGCATCAACATGAGATAGACCAAGAGGAAGATGAGGTCTGCACGTCCTCCAAGCCAACATATCTCGATGAGCCGCAACGGCCACATTATGGAAGCCGACGCAGCTCCACCATGAGCATCGCTCAGATCAACCAGGTCCTTTCGGACAATGACTTGGAGGTTGATATACACGGCGCGTCCGAATTTCGAGACGGCCACTTTGATGCCAACTTCTTGCGGCCTTTCAACATATATTCAGATGATCTTCTGGTCAAAGCCCAAGACACCCTTCCACGAGACTTCAAGAGGCGTTCGCCCTTGAAACGTTTCCTCCCAAGGCAAATGCATCGATTGGGCTCCGTGTGTCACCAAATAGCGACCACCGAAGCAGGAGTTCGATTCTTGAAAACCTTTCTGGCCTACTTGATCGCGTATATGATGTGTCTGGCTCCGAGCATAAGAGACTGGCTCGGCCGCCACCACTATATGATTGTCGTCTCCGTGATTCTCAACCATCCAGCTCGAACGATAGGAGCCCAGATTGAAGGCACTATCCTGACGATAATAGGCACTGCCATCGGCTTGGGCTGGGCTGTTCTGGGCTTGCTGCTGTCCACGTCTACTTTAGCGGCCAGTGCTGGGTATGGAGGCATTCTCGCCTTGTTCTTTGCCTTGTTCATGCTGATCATGACATGGATCCGTGCCTTCTTCATACGAGTCTACCAAGGTGTGCTGTGTGCCGGGATTGCCGTAATTTTCACGACACTCGTAGAAACAGACAGCCGGACCGTCTCGTGGAGAAAGTTGCGTGACTATGCCATACCCTGGCTTCTTGGTCAAGCCATCGCCTTGATCATCAATGTTGTTATAGTTCCAGACGCGGGCGCGAGAGCTCTCGCCACAGCGTTGCACGAATCGCTACTCACTATGCAGGTAAGTCTGTGCCAGAATGCCAACAATTATCGGACGCAAGTCTTACTTTGGGATTTCTTGAATATCATTTAGGAATCTTTGGAGCCGCAAGAGCAGACTGCAATGATTAGACGTCGCCTGGCTGCAACGTTCGTCGACCTCTCGGAGGCGTGCCGTGATATGCGGAGCAGCCTGACAATCTCTCGGTTTCAGCCAGACCAGGTCGAGCAGCTTCGTAATCGTATGCAAGCCGTCATCCGGGCGCTGCTTTCTTTGCAAATGGAAGTACATATACCAGAGTCGTCATCGGCCTCCGACGATCAGAGCGAAGTGGATAGTCACTGCGCGGGGAAATTCTCAGCCTCCGAGAGCAATACAATTCTTCATCTCGCGAACAGCTCTCAGTCTGATACTACAAGTCATGCTGCCCAAGGCACTCGAGGACACCAGTATCTGGACGATCTACAAACTCACACGAGCCATCTACTCTCTTCCATGAAAGAGGCTCTCAGCAACTGTGATGCTGTGCTGATGGACATTTCCGGCTACCGACACCATCTTGGACCAAGTTCGACGATAACCTCGGATCTAGGGCCCGCTCAGAAACAACTCAGACGCACACAAGTTGCTTATGATATTCTTGAGTCTGAGATACTCAATTCCATGGGCCTACTCACCTCCCCCCTACATGATGAGAACGCGGTCAAGCTTCTGATTCTCGCGAGATATGTGCGAAAAGCTTCTGCAAACGTGAAAGCCCTCCTCGAGAAAGTCGAGTCCATGCAACAAATCTCAGACTGGCCACGCGTTTACTTTCCCTCGTACCCCATCTGGAAGGCCGTCCATCGAGCGAATGCCCAGGTCCGACATGATTGCGGCGGTCTCACCGCACGGTACTACGAGAAGACATTCGCCGACATTGCCCAATTATTCGACAAGATTAAATCAGCAGAGAGCAAGGTCACATCAGAGACCGTGGAAGACCCCCAACGAGGAGACTCCCGGCTTCAAAAGATAAGCTCCGCGCGCAAGTACAAGACCGATGGCCTACCCCCCCTCTCAACGCAGAGAAAGCTGCGCTACAAAGTCTGGAAGATCCTCTACTATCTTCAGGGATTTGAAAGCAAATTTGCTTTCAAAGTCTGCCTCGTCACATCCCTGCTGTCTGTGCCATCTTATCTTCATCAGAGCCGTGCGTGGTGGGATGAGTATGAGGTATGGTGGGCGGTCGTCATGAGCTGGGTCATGATGCAACCGCGTGTTGGAGGAAACATACAAGATCTATTGACAAGATCAGGAGTGGCCGTTCTGGGAGCTTTGTGGAGCGGCGTCGGCTATGCTGCTGGTCATGGAAACCCTTATGTCATGGGAGTATTCGCCGCGTTATACATGGGCCCTATGCTTTATCAATATTCACTCAGCTCACATCCGGTTTGTCTTCCCTGTTCTTCTTCTCTTAAAGTTACAGTACAAGTACATCGAGTCGCGCCCACAAACTAATGCGACAGTTCCAGCGATCTGGCCTAGCAGGCTGCCTCTGCTTTACCACCGTTTCTCTCGGCCTTCAAGCCCAGGATGGCGCTCACTCTCCGGCACTGCTGGCCACTCTCAAGGGCCTTTCCTTCTTTGTTGGCATTGTCGTTCCGATACTAGCCAGCTGGGTTCTTTGGCCGTTCGTAGCCCGACACGAGCTCCGAGTCGCGCTCTCATCTACCATGATCTTCATGAGTATTCTCTACCAAGGTATGTAACAAGACTGTAGCACAGCATCCCCGGCAATACACAGCTCAGGTAATCTGACAATCTGCCCTCCTCCAAAGATGTGGTGGCAAAGTACGTGTATTTCCGCGATGGCAAGGAGCCTACCCCGGAAGACGTGGTCAATTCCGAAACGCTCGAAGGTCGACTTAGAGAGGGCTTCGTTAGAATCCGCCAGCTCCTGGTAAGTTCAGCTTCTTTCTACATATTCACTTACACACATAACAAACACAACACCCAAGTCCTATTACTCTCTAGCCTAGTAACATCAACCAACCATCAAATCTCGCTCTCAGATCCGTCATCCACACCAAAGCTCATATCAGTCTCTAGGTCCTCACACGGCATGAACTCCGCCTCCGCGCTCCCTTTGATCCCCTCCCCTACTCAGCTCTTTCCCACGCCTGCGAGCAATTCTTCGACTACCTCATCACCGTCCGCCAATCCGCTCTCTTCTACAACCCCAGCCACATACGCGACGAACCCATCGCTGCCAAACAACTACTCAGTTACCGTCGCGATGCTGCGGCCCCCGTGCTGGGCAATCTCTATATTCTCGCCGGTGCGCTCCGGTCACAGACAAAAGTGCCTGTATGTAACTGTGTATCCAGGCTGGGAAATTCACTCACCAAGCTTCTTTTCTATTACCCTTCTAATCCAACCGTGACAGCATTACATGCCCAGCGCAGCCGCGGCCCGAAAAAGACTGCTTCTCAAAACCGACCAAGTGGAACAGCAGATCGCTACACGGGCTCCGCAGGCCGATGCCCGACAACACAAGATCTGGAGCGACGTCTACAGTTTCTCGTATCATGAGAGTCTTACTGGGTGCGTAGCTCAGCTGGAGGAACTTGAGAAATATACAAAGATTATTGTTGGTCAACAGGGGTAAGTAGTCCTCATACATACAGTCGGACTGAGATACGGAGACGCACGAATGGTATTGACCAGTTTCTTTTTGTTCTAGGTTTGATGACGAATTTTCCGAGGATGATGGGGAGGATGGCAACGATGAGGAGGTTAGACATTGACGAATGAAATACTATTATACGGGAGAGGCAAGTTGAGGAACATCCAGGGTTTAGTAGGGGGACAATAGTATTGAGATTCTATGTCGTTGATACCCAATAACTATCTACTGTATAAGCAGCGACTGGAACCGCTTTTCTCGTTCGTACCCATGCGCCAAGCTTGACCATACAAATGACCATACAAAACCGGAAAGCAATTACTTGTCGTAAACACCCATGTACGCGCCATTAGTCATTTCATTCAGAATATCCCTCGTAACAAGCTTTCCCTTTAGCAACGCCCTCTCGCCAATCCTCGCCTTCCTCGGCGACGGACGACGATTCTCCTTACCCTCCACACCGTTAACGGTATGCCTCTTTGCAGGCACCCTTTTTGTTGGCGATCTAGGCTTGGGTGTCGTTACAGCAACAGGCATCGGCGTCGAGCCCAGCTCCTCGAAATGATGACTCTCCAAGGCATCTCTCGGTAAATGATAGATCCAATCGCGCTCCTCCATCAGAGATATAAACCGGCTAAGCATGTTCTCCTTCCCGCTATGTTTCAGGGTATTCATACTGCCCACAACGAGTAGCTTTGTCTTTGCACGTGTAAACGCCACGTTGATTCTCCGCCAGTCTTTAAGCAAGTCTCCGATATTGCATGACTCGTTACTTCGCACGAGACTGAGCACAATGACTTCTTTGTCGCGTCCTTGAAAGCGGTCCGTGGTGTGCATTTCGACTCCGGCGTAGCATTTTAGCTTCTCCTTCAGGAGGAACAACTGCGCTCGATAGTGCGTCATGACGCCGACTTCTGTGGCTGGAACACCAACTGTCAAGAGACTCTCCACCAGTTGTGAAACGATGCGGACTTCTGCGGAATTGACGATGCGCTTTCCATGCGCTTCTTCCCGAGCAATGGGGTTAAGAGTGTCGGTATCGACAAATCGTACTCGCGCTTCGCTATCAAGCAAATCGTATAGCCAGCATCGGGATGCACTGGGCCCGGTGCAAAACGATCGTGGAGCTTCGGGTTGAGCCAGCAAAGATGCGTTGTAATGAACTTGACTCAGCGATTTCATATTTGGAATATGGAGTTTCCTTTTTCGCAACGATTCAGTTCCACATCGCAGTTTGCCTTCATAGATCAAGGTATTACTCAGCGTCATGATATCCTCACACATTCGATATTGATGCTCGAGGTTCACCACAGCTTCGGGGTGAGCATCAGAAAGCAACTTGAATAAGCTGACATCCAAGCCACCTACGCGAGCTTCTTCATTCTTCACCACCGGAGGCAGCTGGTTGTGATCACCAACAAGTACGAACGAGCGTGCCATTCTGATCGGCCCAGCGCAGATGGGAAGCGTAATTTGCGATGCTTCGTCCACAATACAATAGTCGAATGACCGTTCAAGAAACACGGGGTGGTTAATACCCAAGCAGGTAGTGGCGACGATAGGCGTCTCATGCCAGGCCTCCTTGATTTCTTCAAAAGTCTTCCTCGGCTGTCCTGCGAGATGAACAAATTCTTGCACTTCGGGGTGCACTTTCGCTGGTGCTCCCAAGCGAAGGATGGGGATATTGTCGGATCTCATTTTGAGCAAGATGTTGTCAACCGCGGTGTGAGTGTGCGACGTCAGAAGCACAGTCTTGCCCTGAGAAACCAGGGCTCGGATGATGTGTGCAATTGTTGTCGTCTTGCCTGTGCCAGGCATTCCGAGGACCAGAGAATAGTCTTGTGTGCTCATGACTTTCTCAATAGCACGCCTTTGATCAATGTTGAGTGTTTCTCCGTCTGTTACGGTATATTGCGTCGGGGCTGATTTGAACCTCGGAGGCGCGAGGTCAACAACTAACCGGCGTATTTGAGCTGCTGCAGCCACGTCGTTTGCCATAATCTGTACCAGGTTATTTCTGACAGTTGCCATGCCATTGCTAAATTCGTCTTGATCCAAGCGATAGCGAACGGGTGACTTCTTGATCTTCCCCTGGCTCTGTTGTGGACTTGCGCCTTCCTGTGCCACGTCCATGATGCTGGCGAAGACTTGGTTGTCGACTTCATCGAAGCCAGGCTGCCTAATACGCGTATTGTGAAGCCGTCGATCGACTGCCACGCTGATACTCTGTTTTCGAACAGCCGTGACATATCCAATAGCTAATGCAAAGTGTCCTTCTTCGTCCGAAACGACTATAGGTTCACCAGTGCTGAGCTCTGACTCCAAGAAAGAGAACAGTGGTTGATGAATGCGCTTGACGAATGTATAACGGAATCGATTGATGCGGGGGTTGTCTGTGTCCTCAGATGCAGTACCCTCTTCGATGATGACATCTGCGAAGCATCTGGATCGCTTTTCGCGTTCGACGCTGGTCATGGTCCACAACTCGCGCTTCGTCTTCTGACTCTCCTTTTCTTCCTTGGTCAAAAGATTCTCCCACCTTACAAAGAACTCTTGGTGAGCTGGAGTCAGATGCTTCACAAGCTCATCAAACTTTTCATTCATTCCACTGCTCTCGCCGTCACCATTGTCCGCCAAGCGGTGATAGGTAAAACAAGACGTTTTTGCATAGCACTTGCCACACATGTGCTTGCTCTTTAGCATGGGTGGCAGCTGAACACTCCTCTCTCGAACATAGCATGCCAGCTGGTTTCGTTGCAATATCATATGCCTGAGTTCATGTTGGATAGCAGGAATCCGCATAGTCTTTGATGTTTCCATGTAGTAAAGGATTCCATAGGCAATATCAATATCGTATCTGTCGGATAAAAGCAGTGTATAAAGTGCTGTTTGTGCCATGTGACTGCTATTTGCATGTCTGCCCGTCTTGACTTCGAATGGGACAGTCAACGTTCGAGACTGGTGGCCATCGCTCATGGTGACTTCAACTGTAGCGTCGATATTGCCTTTGAGACCGTACATGGGCGACCAGACATGTTCTTCGACGTCAAGGAGTTTTGTCACGGCCATGTTCGCTTTCTTGCCGTTCCTGTCCTCAACCACGGCGTCGGTCCGGGGTCGTGAAGATACGAAAGACTTAGCCCAGTAGCTCAATTCGGTCATCTTCGATAACAAGTGCTCCTTTGCACTCGGTAAGCCGACCTTGATCGTGTAAAGGTCCTCTACATGCTTGTCGCATATTTTATCAATAACGCTCGACAGAAACGGCACGTCCCATTTGTTTTTTAAGAGTGCTTCCTGGAAAATCTCATGCAGCATCGTTCCGTATACGAGTGGCGGAGATGCCTCACTGGTGGCCTTGACGCGGTCTTGTAACACGGCTCGACGCATACAGCCAAACGAGTCCGCTACGACCGTAGATGATATTAGCTGGTCGGGATGTAGAATGAGAAGATTCTCGGCATCGTCCACAACGCATTGCCCACGAGCGGAAAACGAGCCGATGACGTGTACGTAAGAATTGCTATGCGCAGGCGTATCGAACCAAGCACCTCGAAGATGCACTGTTCTCGTTGCTTGAGAACCATCGGCTTGGATAATGAGAATCTGCGAGTCGTATCAGCACATCTCCAGCCGGAAACGATATACATAAACACATAAAGATAGTCCGAACCTTTTCAGAGCGTGTTACTCCATACTTGTCGACGTACTCGCCGGCTAAAACACTTGTTATCAAATACCGTTGGATCGTTTTGGCTTTCTTATGGCTCTACCTTTCTTTTAGTAACTCGAAAATTGTGATAAGTCGATAGCGCTTTGACGTACAGATTGTGGCAGTGCTTCGGCTTGTTGTACCGATTGTGTAGCGGCCAATTCCACAGCATCAAAGTCGATGTCAAGATCGAAGTCATCACCAAACTCCGTGCCAGGGCTGCTTTGTAGCTTCACCGTTTGGTGCGACTCTGCAGAAGACTTCTTTTTGGGAGTGGCGAAATCTTTTTGGGGGTTCGATAATTGTGATATTGCAGTATCCTGGAACGTGGAAAACTCGAGATCATCATATTCGGCTTTTTCCCTCGGGGTTTCCTGCTTGGACATTACATGCGATTCCCCGGGGGCGTCGTCCGGAACACTCGGAGGAGTACTCGGGCCAATGGCATGAAGACTAGCTTCCAGTTCCATGAATGTGTCATCGTCAAAGTCGTCATCTCCGTAGTCAGATGACGACGAAGTTAGTTGAGGTGATGTTCTGCGACAAGTCATAATATTCATTCTTTTCGGCGATTGCCTCCGCTTCGTCGGAGACGGTGATTGCGTCAATCGCTCCTTCAAACATATGGGTTCCGACTCATGTATACTGCTTGTGATTGTGTCCAACAAAGCTGTCACGAGTGACGACTTGGATGCTGCCTCGAGGCTGCTACCTTGACTTCCCGACTTCGATCTCTCAAGCTTCCTCCGCTTGGGCCAGTTGAGCCCGCAGCTGATTGCCCTTCGCAAGTATGCATCTTGACCGCGCCGATGGGTCGTGTCTTTTGACGGCTTCGGAGAGGATGAAATCATGAGTTGTGCGAGGGCAGGATTGGCAGGACCAGTGGGCGTCGTCGCGTTGTCGAGGCCATTCATGGAGTACCGATCCCACAGCTCCAGTGTTGGATCCGCGTGTGGAGATTTCAGGGCTTTGGTCAGCTTCTGAACATTCACCGAAGGAGCACTTGTTGTTTCGGCTGCCGGAGATGAGACAGGCGACGAGCTCCTGGCGCGTTTCTTTCCCTTGCGAGGCAGCATAGGCGAGAGAGACACAGCATAAGGCAGGTCTTGCTTGTTGTTCCACATCAAGGTGTCCCTCGGCGACGTGTCCTTCTCTTCATCTGCAAGAGCGCCATTTGGCTCTATCAGATCCCTCCAATTGAGTCGCGTAATGGGAGTGACAACGTTGGGATCATGATCGGCCGTTGTCCCAGTGTCATCGTCCGTCTTGCGGGGGGTGCTATGGGCCTCTTTTGCTTCGGAGACTTCGTCCTCTTTTTCTTTTTCGGGCTTGTACTGGAATTTGTTCAGTTTGCTCTTGGTGACTTCCGACACGGGCGGCAGGTGATGAGTTCTTTGCCCTTGAAGATTGGCAGGATGACTATAAGACCGCCGCCATGAGCCGCGGTTCTATCGTCGAGTTAGCGAACCGAAGTTCAAGCACGGACACGAACTTGATGAGTCTAATGTAAACAAGCACGAGGCCAAGTCTTACCGATGAATGGCTTACACGCTCAGAGCATGTTTTCTGGAGCGGCATAATTGGTAAGTCGGCTTGATCTAGTTTATTGTCAAATACAGGTCATCTGAATGAAGTACGGAATTGGTCTCAAAAGAATAGACAGGCGAAGTGTGCATGTGGGCATCGTACGCTAACGTTGCTGACTTCTCCAAGCCTCAAGGCATTGACGGGTTCAGGAAGACGCGTTTATTAGTCGTTACAGATCGCGTCCATAACTGCCCGCTAAGGTAGGTACAACTTACACGACGCGACCGACCCTTGCCATGCCCCACTACAGCGAGTACAGGTAGGTACTTAGGTATGTACCTGTACATACCTTCGCGTGGGCACCCCTGCTGTAACTTGTACTTGTACGGGCTTGTACACATACCTACCTATTTAGGCATGGTCCCACAAGCAGGTAGGGATATGTACTACTAGGTACTAGGTACATGTACAGTTTGCTGTGGAGGCTTCAAGTGTCACGTGATAACCGATGGCCTTCCATTGCGTCGTTGAGCTTGCTCAACGCCCTAGGAGGTACCTAATGATTACGGTGTTGTAACTTGTATGTAGGTCGTTTCTCGCACAACACTCATTTTTTTTTCAGGCAATCTAGGGAAAAACACCATTCCCCTCTACAGAAATGGACAAGCCAAACGGGACAGAGGCGACCCCTCAGCGCAAGTCCGGGTTCATAACCTCCGAGTCCTACATTACCGGCCCTGTCGCAGAGCAACGACAACACATACCCGCCCGGCGGAACTACCAACATCAGCTACACGAGCAAATCCAACGGCTCTACTCGAGCTACGATGCCCCTTTATACGCGCGGCTGCGTGGATATACGCGCACGCACACTTTAGACCTAGCCGAAGGCGCAGTCCTGGCAGTCACAAACGGCGCGAATAGAGGTCTGAGCGACACGGAAACGGGAGCTCTGATGGAGCACCTCTTGGCCGGCGTGCACGCCAGCATTGGGTGGAAATACCTCAAGATCTGTATCGCAGGCGCACTGGCGTATCGTGGGCGGAAGATGATGCGGTTCCCCTTTAAGAACGTCTTTATCGTGGGGGGTAGACTTGATCCAACGACTTGTGGTACATCACTGCGCGTGATGTGGCACGCTGCTCGCTTCGCGGCGTACTACGGCCTCACCGCATTTATAGGCACACCACTTTTTCACGCGGTCAATTTCGTGCGCCAGAGTAATGCGATGACCCAGGACAAGCGCTTACGTCCGTTGCTGGAGGAGGTGCGAGTGAAGGCAGTCGGGAATACCGAAAATCGAGGTCTTTTCGATGGGCAGCAGCAACAGCAACAGGAACAGCAGCAAATACAGCGACAGAAACAGCAACAGCAACAGCAGCAGCAGCAACAGCAACAACAAGAAAAACAGCAAGTCTACTCGTCCCAATCTGACGACAACTATCAGTCATCGTCTCAGATGATTCGAGCACAAACCCGCCAAGCATGGTCTTCTCCTGACCGCCAGCCCGAAGCGTCACGGGAAGCAGAGGAACCCGTCCCTGCAATGGGCTGGGACGCGATGATCGACGTAGACGATGCCTCTCCCATTGCGCCATCCGCGCAACCGCAATCAGGCTCCACGTACGGTTCCGCATGGGAACGCCTCCGACAGCAGCAATACCAGAGCCCACCGACGCAAGAGCGCGCACCGGACTTCGATGACGGATGGGCTACCGACGATGAAGCTAGTCCACGGTACCGGGGCAATAGCCGCACTTCTGCCTTCTCCACCACGACCGATTCGGAAGAGGCCAAGGCGAGGAGTAAGGCTCAGAGGGAATTCGATGAAATGTTAGAAAGTGATCGACGGGGGGGAGACGCGGAACAGAGATCCTGGGGCAGAAGGTGATATGTCGTACATATTTAGACCACGGAGTTTTGTTGTCGGGCACCAGGAAGCTTCTATCTTCTTGAATTCACACGTCTATCTCGTAGCAATGATTTGTCCACCCAAGCGGGTATGAGACTTTTTTTTTTTTTTTTTTCAGTTTTCCTTAATCTATGTTAAGAAGATGCCCCTGTCCACCGGCGCAATCGAGTTCCCAGATTTTGATTCAAAAAAAAAAAACCCCTGGAATGAAGGAGAAAAAACATGCGTGGCCAAATGAATGAATGAAGATATGCAAAATAAAGGACAGTGCAATTCAAAAAGCAATCAGCCTTCATTTTCAAGCACGTGGCGCACATGTAGATGCGTCCCGACAACATCAATGTTATAAAACGTCAGATTCGGATCCAGATTCATATCAACGCCCTCCTTTTTGTAAATGAACCTCTTCCACCCCATCTAGGCTCTAACTGACGACGTCATCGTGCACCTCCGCAGGCTCCACCAGATCACCCTTCTTCTCCACATCCGCTTCAAGAATGCTCTCCCCGGCGGTATTAGTAGCCAGAGTCAACGACTCCAGCCCTCCATCGTGGGACTTGCCCTCATTCTTCGCCGCCGTCGCCGTTTCATGTAGTCCTACCGGCTGGCCTCGTAGCTCGTCAGGTGCGACGACTGGTCTCGTCGCTACAGGTACGGGGGGTGGTTCTGAAGGGTCTAGTCCTTTCTTTGACTCTGGCACTGGATCTTGTTTCGATGTAGATGCGGGAGGTCCGTTTTCAGAGGGCTCGGACGCTTCAGGAGCTTGGTACGTTTTGACCTCATCTGGACTTATCTTATCTTCATGGTCGATGAACAAAAAGTCCCCATCTTCGGGACGAACCGACCACACAGTTTGCGGCATGGAGAACGACAGCACCGGAGCCGCTGGAGCAGCTTCCGGCGAAGACGAAGATGAGGCAGCTGTGCTTTTCGCGGCTGGAGCACGACGTTGAGGTCCACGAGCACGGCTCTTTCTGGCATCGACCAAAGGAGCTTTCTCTTGCTCCTCGACAGGTTCCACTTCCTTGGGTTCCTCCTTCTTCACGCCTTGTGGCCCCAGTTGGAGCCGTTTGTTTAAATCGCTCATGAAACCCGCCTGCAGAGCGGCGATCTTGCCCCCCACCGATTTGCTGGGAACAGGAGGCTTAGGTTTTGAAGATGAGGCACCGTCTTTGGAGTCTCCCGACGAGCTCTTAGAAGGACGGGGAGGAACCGATGGCTTGGGTTTCTCTGAAACTGGCGGTGGTTGTTTCGTCGCATCGTCGCCGCTATTTTGTCCGCCGGCTGGTCGTGCGGGCACGGCTGGCAGTTCCGGAGGGGGCGACGACTTCTTTGCGGGCCGAGCCGGTATTTCAGGCCTAGCTTGCTCTATAGGTGACGCAGACACCTCAGCTTCGTGGATGTGGCTTTCCGGGGTATCTTCCCAGACGTCGCGACTCGGAAAGCGCTTGCTGCTTGATGTCGGCCGCGAGCTTGTCTGCAAGTGAGGCTGCTGGCCGACCCATGGTGGTCTAGAGTCTTGAAGAGGCAGGTAGTTGTTCGTGCGACCCTTGGCTTCCTTTTCGGCAAGCTCTTCTTGGTACAGGGCAAATGCATGAGCTGGGGTTATGGGACGGATTGCTTGATGGGCAGACGATCGCGTCTTCTCCGGCTCTGGCACCTCTGGTGTGGATACCTCTGCCGTGACGTGGACACTGTTGGGAGCATCTTCCCAGACATCTTTGCTGGGGAAATGATTCCGCTCATAGTGCTCCTCCTCTGGTTCCTGCACGACGACGGTTTCTTCCTTGCCGTCTTCGGGAAAGAGAGGATCATATTCCTCCACGTCTTCCAGGGGAGTGGGCTTGTGCTCCTGAACTATTGAAGAGTGGTGTGGAGTTTTAGACCGACTCGCGGGTCGAGGAGGGGGATCCTCGCCATCATACGAGCTACCGTGTCTTTGTAGGTGAGGACGTATGGCGGGCTTGTGACCTCGAGGGTTAGGGTCCTTGCCAACTTCGTCCGAAGCGAGAATAGGAACGGAGTAGTCTTCGGCTTTGTCTTCTTCTCCCGAGTCTTCGCCATAGTGGCAAAACTCGGGGTTCTTGCCGTCATCGACGTGGATGCCCTTATCATCCTCTGAAGCTTCCGATTGAGAAGCACCAGCCCCGCTGGCTGTGGGTGTGACGACAGAGGAAGGACGTGAGGATGAAATACGCGAGGTGTACTTTTCCGTAGCCTCAAAGGCAACATCATCCGTAGGCGTACCGCGAACCTCACTGGAGCCTGTTTTGAAGAATGAAGAATGTATTAGCGTTTGTCAATTTGACCTTGCTCGAATCGGAAATGTTTCATTTCACACATTGCCCTCTTATTCACATACCAGTAACCGCCTGGCGACTAGCCGAATCCCGAACAAGCTTATTCAGGTCCATGCTACTCATGGCGTAGTCGTTCTGCCTGTCATGGTGGGGAGTGTGCTGTTCCCGCTGAAGCGCTTCGGGATGCTTCTCGTAGTATGCCTTTCCCAGTTTATCCTTCGAAGCTACTCCGTGGCCATGAAGACCGTAGCTGCCCGGAGGCAGACTGCGCGCACTATGCTTGCGAACATGGTGGCTCTTGGGGCTTTCATGACCAGGCCCAGGGGACGGAGCCTGGACATCTCCAAGGTGCTTGTTCATGGGAACTCGCTGGCCGATTTCCGGAATACCGCGATCGTCGTCCGTGTGGTTTCCCTGATCGCTGCAAGTCGAATAGCTGCTTGTAGGTCGCTTCCGCGTAGACTGTTGCGAAACAGCTCTTTCTTCTCGGCTACTTGGCTGGCCAATTCCAAAGGCAGCGGCCTTGTCGGAATCGGTGCGAGTCACAGCCATGACCTGCTTTTTGGCGCTCGAGGCGGGGAGCGATGGCTTGGGCGCGTGAAGCGTTAAGCCTTTGTCTAGCAGCCGAGTCTGCTCTGGTGCCGAGGGTGGAGGCTCATCATGGCTCAGCTCGTCAGCGACGGCGCCATATTCCATGCCCTCTTCGCCCACGGAGGGCAGGTCAACGCTGCGAGAGCGCTCAATCGGGTCCAATGAATGCTGATGTGACGCGTGGTGCTTGCTCGGGCCATTGTCCATTGATTCGGCGGGAATCCCCTGCATGAGCGGCGACGGTGCAAATCGATCGCGATTGGGAGAAATTGACCGATTGACACTTTTAGTGCCGGGACGAGGAGGCACCTTGGGCATCAGTCCACCAGTGGCATCTGCGTCGGCCGACGTCGCGTAACGAGGCGGGATCGCCGGTGCTTGTGGCATTGGTGCTGTTGACATTGTCGCTGTCGATCGACGGCTGCACAGGAGTGTATCTGCAGAAAGGGCCTCTTGAGGGCCGGGCGAGAGGATATGAAGAGCTTGGGCAGTATAAGAAGCGAGCTGCCCCGTGGCGATGTATTCGAAGAGAGGTAGGAAGAAGGAGGAGTCAATGGCAGGCTATAGGAGAAGCATATCTAGAGAGGAAACGATCCCGATTAGCTTTCTGAGTCACCACCTATTTGAGGGCGCATTGCAGGGGTTACGTCGGGAGGTCACTGATAAAGACTGTGGAGTCTAGATCTGGACACTCGTGACTCGTGAGTCGTGACTCGACATTGGACAACTTGCTGGAGCCTGGTTGTCGCAACTTGCAAGATAAGCAAAGCCCCAGGGCCACGATCCAAGTGCCAAGACAGCAGCGAGCAGCGAGCCGAGCCCGGGCGATTGGGGCCTACGATGAACGGCGGAGTGTGAGGCGAGGGTTGAGGAGAAGAGTCAACTTACACGCAATTGATACTGCAGACGGTATACAAACGAGTTGAAACCCAGGAAGACGTTGGAGGAGAAGTCGCAGTTCTCAAGCGAGGAAACCGGGCAGCGGCCTCGATTATACTTCTTGAAGCCCGTGGAGGCCGAACGGCGAAACGTCAACGACCCATTCAGGCCCCTTCAAGCCGTCAAGGGCCACGGCGTCACCAGACCAGGTGCAGCTCCGCGTACCGTCTGGATACATAGGTTCAGCACGGTGCGAGCTGCTCCAGGGGACCGCCTTTCCGGCCGCTATAGAGAGGTATGTAGGTATGTACATACTCATGTACATACGCGCTATGTACGTTGACGCTAATTAGTAAGGGGCGTTGCGGCCCCAAGTCAGCACTGCAGTCAAAGCCTCTCAAAGGGGCCCTCGTGTCGGCTCCTCTGCTGAGATTTGGGAATAATCACCGATTGGTGTATAATACCGAGCGACTGCGCGTGCCCCTCGTCAGGAACATCACCGACGTCGATGTCGGAAGAGAATCACTCAGCCGCTGAGCTGCCTCCAAGCGACGTAGTGTACCGCAGCAGGTGTACCTACCTACAGTACCTAGGTATGTACTTACTGAATGTCCTCAGCGCCGCTCACCAACTTGCCCGGCGAAGACCGACCGGCTGTGACACAGTGCGGGGATTCATCTCCACAACCAAGCTTCCCCAGCATCAACTTCCAAGCCGTCTTATTAGGCCCAATCACAAATCCAGGGAGTCGGATGACCCGCAGGATTTTTGGCCGAGAAACGCCATGCATTGCCTGGATTGCCTGGCTGATGTGGATGAGCAAACACCGCTCGAGATGCTTCTACGTACCTAAAAGCAACTCTTCCTCTTTCATTTCTTGTCTCTTCTGTCTCCTTGAATTGCCTACCTTATGCTTATGTCTCCTTCCTTTTGCCTTGTTTTGGCCGGCGCCGCGTGGAGGACACTGAAAGTTCAACATCCGCTGCGATCCTTGCATCATGCACGCACTAAACCACGAATACATACAACCATCCAATCCAAACTTGGAAACTTTACCGCAAGGCTCGATAGTGTTTGTGCCGTGCAACGCCGTGGCTGAACACACCTTCCCAAATCCCCACGCTCGCCCCAGTTCCGCCTTGCTCTGTTTGTTTCCCAAAAATGACGTGCTGATGGCCTCGAGCGCTTTCTCGGCACATGACTTCCAGCAGTGCCTAATAATAAATCGAGGAAAATTGAGCGCTTGCATCTCTCTCTGCAGCCCAGCCACAGAACGAACGTGAGACCTACTATTGTGACTCGTGACTCGTGAGGCAGGACATGATTGATGTGTGAGTTTGCTGTGCTCCTCGACGGGTTCCTCGAACGCGGGAGGAAACAAAAAAGGGGTCCTTGATCAGATCGGGACTTGGTTTCAGTGGTGCGTCTAACGTGATGCGTCCATCACATCATGGCGTACATGTCTTCCGAGCCGTCCATCGTGCCGTGTTCTGTCAATCCAGCCTAGGGCGTCTCCGGGATTTAATCCCGCCAAAACGAAAGAGTTAAAGTGCAACTCAGACCCGTGTTCGCTGAAAACTTCCGTTTTCATGTTGGTGTATTGATGGCTTTGCTTGTAAAAGCACACTTGCATCTACATCCCTATGTACTTCGGAACGACAACAGCATTGACGGACAACTTGTAATCTTGAAGCTGGCTGTAAACGTGAGGCGGACTTACCGAGGCTCATTCTCATTCCACGCACGAATCAGCAGAACCAAACAAGAAGGTTTCAATAACTATAATATGCACAGCAGCTTCACGAGACAACAAAATAGAAGAAACGTCCCCTAGGTGATTCAAACCCATTCGTTTTCCCAAGCACCTCACTTCACGTCACTGCCCAGCCATCAGTTCGTCACTTTTGAGGGCACAAAGCTAAAACATAATTTACAAAGTAAATAAGCCAAAGGGTTTCGCATTCGCCATATGAATTCGTTCCACTCCACTACCCGTGTCATCGCGCATCGTCCTTTCCCTGGTCCTTGCCGCTCAACTGCCCAGCCCAGAAAGCTTGCGAATCCTCTCCTCGTGATATCTTGGAAATCATGGTGAAAATTGATTGTACCGCGTCTCGAGAATCCCTCTACACAATCATCTGCGCAACGCCAGCACCGCCCAGAGTCTTGCTTCCAACAAAGTCTTGACCTTTCAGACCAGCAAGTACGTAGCACAGAGAAGTAATGAGCAGGAAAACGGCGGCGGCGACCAAGCTTGTGGCAGCACGCAGGAGACTCAAGAACTGGAGGAGGGACATGACGCCATAAGCGGCGGCTCGCATGTAGTTGGTGGAGATCTTGCGAACGTTGTCATCGAATGTGCTAGACGTGGGGCAGATGCGCAGTAGCAGGGGTACTTCGATAAAGATGATAAGAAAGGAGGACGCGCTGCAGCAACTTATTAGCAGTGTTTTTTTCCAGAACTGACCCCGTGACTGGAGCTTTGCCGTAGCTCGAGGATCAACTCACATAGCTATAGCTGCAAACACTATGATCAGAGGCAAGAAGGTGAAGATCGATGAAATGCCTGTCGCTAAGCATATAATCATGGACAATATTCCGAACCTATCCACCTCGCGTTAGATTGAGAACATTGGCCATAAGTCGTCGCATCTGATCCGTTCGTGATGTTCGTGTATAGCGTGCTCGCATGTGTCGAATAGTCTGTCGGTGGGCCGGAAGGGGCGCAGCGAGAAGGTATGCAACGGACAAGGAGCCCAAGACTTACCATTGTCCATAAATGCCTGTCGAAAACGTTAGTCTTGGCCATAGCAAGAAGAGGTTCCGCGTGATAGGAGGGTTGTCTAACTGAAGTTTCTAGTTTGAAACTCTTCCTTGAGCGTCATCGTGAATCGTGATGACTGCCGCAAGCTTTCTGCAGACTGCACTAGTCCAGTTTTATTGTTGGCGGTGGTCGCGGGATAGGTAGCTAGGAAAGAGCGCAGAAAGACAAGGAGCTGCGAGGTGTGAGATGACTCGATACAAGTGAATCCAATGCGTAGCGTGTCGCGAGACTTTTCTGCGTTGTTGATGCGGCTGTGTCGGATGATGGCAAGAAGAATGCTTGGTGTTGTCAAAGTGAGGGAGCAAGTCAAACAGTCAAAGTCGCACGTACGTAGCCTCTTCCTCTTCTGGAGCTCGCGAAACGGAAGCGGGCCTTGAGGCTGGCCGCTGGCGCAGTGAGTGCGGCGTGCCGCTTTGTTGTGGCCTGGCGAGAGGGCCCGCAGGGGTCTTTTTGGCCGGCAAGTTACTCCGTATGTACCTACTACATATCATTAGGTAGAGGTAGGTAATGTATATATGTACCTGTAACCTAAAAGTAATCCCCTGATCGAGGTGGGATTCAAGTTTGCATGTCAATGCAGGTAAACTGTACTCCGTACCGTAAACATGGCTCAAAGAAAGGTCTTTGAAAGTTCTGGTCAATTCGACTCAAAGGTACCCGAGATCTTACACCTGCCTGTGTTCGCGACTGTCACAGTTCACTACATTAGGTACCTGACAGCCAGACGCACGTGAAAGATCTCCCAGGGACCAAAACACCGCTTTTGATGCTGGGATAGCGACAACCCCTCGAACAGCTCCTGTGCCGGACGACCCGTCGATAAGTGTACTGCACAGTGCAAAATCAACCGGCCGACGTGCTAACTTGACCCGACAGCAAAACAGAGCCAGGCCGTGCAGTCTTCAGTTCAATCTCACTCAGGTCTTATGCAGCGCATACTCCGTAGAGCAGAAAGCCGTGGACGGAACAAAGGGGTATGTATGCTGCCTCGACGTACAACTTGGTACACGGAATATGTAGGTATGTAGGTACAGCCCCACCAAGTGAATAACGCGAAACGCCAAATTGGACCCATTTTGGATCACCACACCTATTTATTTCACTTTTTCGCAATCTAGCCATTTAAAATGTCCAAA